>KK900688.1:50071-70164 GCA_000696445.1 Aquilaria agallochum
AGTAGAAAAGTTAGCCTCTATAACAAAAATACCTGAAGTCAAAGTCTTACTTCCCTTCTCCTTAGCAAGTTCTTCAAGATAGAGCTTGTAGTTGCACTTCCAGTGTCTAGGTTGCTTACAATGGAAGCACTCCCCTTCCTTAGCCACACCACCAGATGGTTTCAGTGCAGCTGAAGGAGAATTAGCATTGGACTTTCCTTTTGCTTTATCCTTCCTTTTGTTGACTTTTCCCTTTCTCTTGCCCTTTTGAACCATCAAAATGGGCTTAGCCTTCTTAAGGTTTTGGTCAACAGTTCTCAACATGTTGAGCAATTTAGGGAAGGACTTGTCAAGGTCATTCATGTTATAGTTCTTGATAAACAAACTATAGCTTTGGTAGTGATTGCAAGACTACATCAATATCCAACTTTTTCTGAAAGGTAAACCCCAAGCTCTCAAGATTCTTAATGTTCCCAATCATCTTGAGCACATGAAAACCTATGGGACTTCCCTTAGACATTTGGCACTGAAGCAATGCCTTAGAGTTCTCAAACCTCTCATGCCTAGCTTACTCTTGGAAGAGCATTTTGAGATGTTCAATCATATAGAACGGCCCAGGTTTTCATGTTGCTTTTAAAACTCAGATTCCATGGTAATAAGCATGAGGCAAGCAACATCCAAAGCATCATCAGAATGCCTCTTGTGAGCATCCCTTTAAGCTCTTGGAGTAGTGGCAGCATGCTCATTCGAAATGGGCTGCTCTAGAACATAAGCCTTTCTCTCTTTTTAAAGACTATCCTCAAGTTTCGATACCATTTGGGAAAGTTAGTCCTATTCAATTTTTCCTTCTCAAGGATCAATCGCAACAAAAGTGTCGATGTGTTTTGTGCGATGGTTATCTACAACAATAAATATGCAGTGTAAGAGTCATGCATTTTAATGCATTTAATAAGGACTTTTATTAAACGACATTCCCACTATTTTACTCAAAATAATAACCCTCGATATTATTTTGGAAAACATCGGCATTAAGGTATTTTATTGGGCCNGGTAATAAGCATGAGGCAAGCAACATCCAAAGCATCATCAGAATGCCTCTTGTGAGCATCCCTTTAAGCTCTTGGAGTAGTGGCAGCATGCTCATTCGAAATGGGCTGCTCTAGGACATAAGCCTTTCTCTCTTTTTAAAGACTATCCTCAAGTTTCGATACCATTTGGGAAAGTTAGTCCTATTCAATTTTTCCTTCTCAAGGATCAATCGCAACAAAAGTGTCGATGTGTTTTGTGCGATGGTTATCTACAACAATAAATATGCAGTGTAAGAGTCATGCATTTTAATGCATTTAATAAGGACTTTTATTAAACGACATTCCCACTATTTTACTCAAAATAATAACCCTCGATATTATTTTGGAAAACATCGGCATTAAGGTATTTTATTGGGCCAAGATCCATATTTCACCACAACTTGAGTCAGCTTTGGCTTTTCTCTTAAGTTACAGTTGTTTAGATAGGCAACTCTTTGCCAATTGCATCTCATGCAACTTTTGGATAATTGGGTGAACAACACTTTGTCCAAGCTCATTTCATGAACTTAAGCCCAACCCTATGCCTCTAAGTTCTCAATCATATTAGGATGATTTAGGTAAGTCGAACCCAAAGTTAGTAATTTCGATATCATTATTATCCCATTGTGCCATACTAAGATGAACATAGGTGCTTTGCTTTGGCAAACCCACCCAATGTTGATCAAAGTCTTGATGAATGCCAACATTTGGAAGGCATATCATTTAATGACTTAATATTTTGTTTAAGGGATTTTTCTTTTGATCTTACCAATTATTATCTCTAGTTGTCTTATACATGCACTACATACAAATATAAAACATGCATCTCATGGTAACAATAAAGTAAACGTGACATAGTTGTAGCCCAAACTATGTGATATTCTTAAGCCAATGAAAATATCATAAAAGCCTAAGAAAAGAAAAGGGTCTTCAGAAGCTCCTTCTCCTCCTTGCTTGGTTGCCCTTTTGTTGTCACCTCCTTAGACGCACCACCTTGGACGATCCCATATTGTACAATTACATCAATAATAGAAACCTCGAGTTACATTCGAAAGGAGTAAGGTGAGAAGAGAATGTACAATGAGAGCAACAAGAAAAGGCACGACTTGTAGGCCGTATTTACAACTACAACCAACAAAGGCTATAACCATGCACCATGCTTCAACCACCAATCAGCATAACATGTCTAATCTCATTCAACAAAAATGCATGCTAGTTAACGCGCGTTGATTAACCAGTTTTTATTATTGTGGTGCTTCACATATGGCAGTCCTGCTGGCCAGTCAACGGGCGGTGGTCCCACTGACCAGTTAGCGAGCGAGGTGAAAAGGAGCCGCCCTTGTAGGAGGTTACTAGGGGGCAACGTCCCCCAGTGCAAAAAATTGTCTTACAATTATGTTGCTCAAGATCTTCTATATCGACAAACTAGGAACCCGAGACCAGCTCCATTTGAGCCACCAAAAGTACTCTACTCTCATTGCCCAAACAGCCCTAATTCGATCCATGCTAAGGTTTTGCAACTATTACAAGAATCGTAATCTATATAGGTATCTCATACCAATCAATCTAGCGTTAATCTTATTAACCCAATTGTGTTGTATCTTTATATATCTCACATATTCATTATGAGTTCCGGTTTCATGTATCATGAATCAATCTAATCAATCATGATCGAAAGCAATCGAACACACAATATATCATGCAATTCGACATTCAATCCTTATTTAGGGAATCACCAGTAGCTCTGATACCACTGTAGAGTTTTGAAAGCCAAACAAGTATAGCGGAATATAGCCGAAACTCTGCAGGATCCAACTGAAATAGGGTAAACTGGGTGTTCGAAATTTTTCATACCTAATATGGTTAAGATCTTTCATCGAACTGTTGAGTCGAATCATAAAACCTGAACAATTGATGTGTTCAAGCTCTCTACGATATCCACACGAGCCTCTAGGGATCACCATGGCTCCACCATGTCCCAGCAGATGCGTTTCTCTTGCAGTCGCAGTGCTAGCTTGCATCCTCCAAAGAATGGCAAGAAAAGAGTGTGGCTAGAACTTTTTGGGACGCTAGGGCAAGAGCTACGAAATTCTTACCATATGATGTATTTATAGTGAGACTCAACTTCCAAGCCTAATGGGTTTCAAAGCCCTAATGCAATTAGGTTTAATTTTGAGCTTAATAATGGCTCAACTTTTGGGCCAATTATTAATACAAAATTATCATGAAACCATAATCCAAATAAATTAGCCCATACACTCAAATAATCCAAATAGGCTTTATGTGTGCGACCCAATAGACTCTTTCGAGATCTCAGTGTCCGAGTACACCCGAGGAAAGAGAGCGCATGAGTAAGATCGCATATGCCTTAACAGTTGGATCTATCATGTATGCCATGATATGTACTCGTCCCGATGTCTCATATGCCTTGAGCATGATGAGCAGGTACCAATCGAACCTCGGTGAAAGTCACTGGACAGCTGTTAAGAACATCCTTAAGTACTTACGAAGGACTAAGGATGCATTCTTGGTCTTTGGAGGTGAAGATGAGCTCGTTGTAAGGGGTTACACCGACGCAAGCTTCAAATCCGATAAGGATGATTTTAGATCGCAATCTGGTTATGTCTTTTGTATTAATGGTGGTGCTGTGAGCTGGAAGAGTTCAAAGCAAGAAACAGTAGCTGACTCTACAACAGAATCTGAGTACATTGCCTCCTTTGATGCTGCGAAGGAGGCAATTTGGATCAAGAAGTTCATCACTAAATTTGGAGTGGTTCCAAGTATTACCGACCCGATAGAGCTCTATTGTGACAACAATGGAGCAATCGCACAGGCTAAGGAACCTCGATCTCACCAGGGATCCAACCACATACTCTGACGCTATCATCTCATCAGGGAGATCATTGAAGGGGGTGATGTAAGGATATGCAGGACTTCGACAGACACCAACATTGCTGATCCACTGACAAAGCCCCTTACACAGCAGAAGCATGATAGCCATTCTAGGTCCATCGATCTTAGATACATGGATGATTGGCTTTTAGTGCAAGTGGGAGAGTGTTAGTGTTGTGCCCAAAAGCCAATCATAAGATGATTGTATTTTTTGCACATTGAGTCATGATATTTTACTAAGGCATTAATGCAGCAATTATGTTTGTTGTTTTGTTTCTGCATAATGTAATAAACATAATTTTAACCCCAGAATAATGATATTCTCAAACGTCCCTGGTCTAGTATTATTGTGGAACGGGTTGCAATAATACATAACGACTAGCATATGTGGAGACTAATATGAGATATGTAGTCTACATATGGTTACAAGTTGGAGAACTTGTGTATTGGACTGACCTACCATGAGAACACTACATGGATCGCTATATGAGTGTCATAAGTGATTCTCATAGTGATCATGGTATATATAGTCTTTTGACCTAAGATCATCAAGGTTCCCTACATGTGAGTCACATACTTTGATACTTCCCTTTGTTGCTCGTAACTGAGTGAACTTGAAGGAGGTCATTGGGTATGTCACATATCATGCGGAGGGATTTGTATGATCAAGATGGGATTTGTCCCTCCTATGTAACGGGAGTGATATCTTTGGNATAGCTTCTTGCCCTAGCCTCCCAAAAAGGACAGCCACACTCTTCTCTTGCAATTCTTGGGATGACGCAAGCTAGCACTGCGAGCGCAAGAGAAACGCATCTGCCAGGACGTGGTGGAAGCGTGGTGATCTCGATAGGCTTGTGTGGATACCATAGAAAGCTTGAACACGTCAACTGTTCAGGTTTTGTGATTTGACTCTACAGTTGGGTGAGAGATCTCAATCGAATATGAAAATTTTCAAACACCCGGTTTACTCCGTTTCATTTGGATCATGGAGGGTTTCGGTTAAATTTCGCCATGCTTGTTTGGCTCCCGAAACCCAACACATTATTCTTTTGGTGACATCGATTAACACCTACCCCCTCCCTAAGGAGGCTTCCAAGCCATCCCTACATGCTTTTGCTGTCCACCAGAATCTTATTTCCTATCTTTATTTTTCTTTAGTTGATCTTTCAGAACTATCTAAGCTGATCATTTGGTTGTTTTGCAATCAAGGTAGCGTCCACAGATTTCGCCCTTCCTACAGAGGGGATATCTAATGCTCTAGATGCCCTTTGGCACCCGGAGTATGTTTCGCTCACTCTACCTCTCATGCTGTCATTATGGCTAATCTACAAGAGGCCTCTAAAGTACCAACTTGCAACTCTTAACAGAAGTCAGCGACTATCAATTACTCTGAAATAAATGGTAATTCTACATCACTAGAATTGTAAACATTGTGGCATCTACTTTTTACACTGTTTTTTATATAGAAAATAATTATAAATTTTTGTTTACTAATGAGAAGGATAATAGATCATATTGTACTAACATCATAAAGTGATAATAAATTATGGCATGAAAGCTCTTTAAAAAATGCAAGTGAAAAATATATAATATGGTACAACAAATTTATCTTATTGTTTTCTGTTAATCAAAAAATGAATTTGAAATTTAATTAGTAAAACTAGTTCATTAATTAAGAACATTTTTTTGTTTCATAAATTTTGTTTGAGGATAGTTTGTTTTACATCAAAGTTGAGAGTAGAGAATTAGAATAAATTTTAATAATTATGAGCTCCCCTAGCTTTCTACCTTTACTTATTACGTTACAAATAATTACTCCAACATTATTGAGAACAAAAAAAATGTTCTACATAAACATTGAGAAACAAAATAAACTAATTCAATAACATCAATACCTTTTCTTATAAATATATCTTTTCCAATATAACATATAATTTATTTTTTTAATAATTTTTGGGGGTGCCATTGCACCTCTCCCACCCCTAGCATACACCGCAGCACGTGGGACCTTTTTTTGTAATAAAAAAATATAATAGAAGGGAGTTAATGAAACATAGACATAGTAGTATAATGGGTGAGAGAAACCCCTAGACCTATGGACCACAATCACCAAGCAACATTGCACAAAACTCATCAGGTTCATCATATGTTCTATGGAAGTCCTAATGGCAACATAAACTGATAGAGAATCAGATAGCACCTAAAGAGCCTAAGAACAATTTGCAATAATTGTTATAGAAGAGATCAGATGAGTCGATGCGAATAACAAAGCTTNAAACATTGTGGCATCTACTTTTTACACTGTTTTTTATATAGAAAATAATTATAAATTTTTGTTTACTAATGAGAAGGATAATAGATCATATTGTACTAACATCATAAAGTGATAATAAATTATGGCATGAAAGCTCTTTAAAAAATGCAAGTGAAAAATATATAATATGGTACAACAAATTTATCTTATTGTTTTCTGTTAATCAAAAAATGAATTTGAAATTTAATTAGTAAAACTAGTGCATTAATTAAGAACATTTTTTTGTTTCATAAATTTTGTTTGAGGATAGTTTGTTTTATGTCAAAGTTAAGAGTAGAGAATTAGAATAAATTTTAGTAATTATGAGCTCCCCTAGCTTTCTACCTTTACTTATTATGTTACAAATAATTACTCCAACATTATTGAGAACAAAAAAAATGTTCTACATAAACATTGAGAAACAAAATAAACTAATTCAATAACATCAATACCTGTTCTTATAAATATATCTTTTCCAATATAACATATAATTTATTTTTTTCATAATTTTTGGGGGTGCCATTGCACCTCTCCCACCCCTAGCATACACCGCAGCACGTGGGACCTTTTTTTGTAATAAAAAAATATAATAGAAAGGAGTTAATGAAACATAAACATAGTAGTATAATGGGTGAGAGAAACCCTAGACCTATGGACCACAATCACCAAGCAACATTGCACAAAACTCATCAGGTTCATCATATGTTCTATGGAAGTCCTAATGGCAGCATAAACTGATAGAGAATCAGATAGCACCTAAAGAGCCTAAGAACAATTTGCAATAATTGTTATAGAAGAGATCAGATGAGTCGATGCGAATAACAAAGCTTTATGGATTGCCTGTAACTAAGCCACCAGTGTAGATTCACATGAAGTGATGAGAATTCCTTTATATTTTCTGGGAAGAGCATTGAAGCCTAATCAAACACCTGCAGCTATACCAAGGCTAGTTGGTCAATGCCATGCCCCATCAGTAATGAAGATATCCAGTTTAGCAGGTTCATACTGGTTCCTCAAGTAATCCCAAGTGTGACAAAAAGTATACGGGGGTTGAAAAGAATAAGGAAAATCTGTACTGAGCATATCTGGCAAAGAAGAACGGATGGAACAGATCATCCCGTCTAACAATTAATGAAGGTACGTGGAAAAGAGCATTTTTAAAAATGCTCTCGTTCCTACCAATCTAGATAGTCCAGAGAGTAGATATGAGAAAGTGAATCCAGTTCGGCAAGAATTTCTTTTGATGATACAACAAATCGGCAAGCCATTATTCAAAAGATGAATAAGGTGAATGGGAGTGCAAAAGTTACCCCAAAAAGGGTGGACCATTGATTTAGAAGTAGAATGGCAACAGGGGCAGAGTGCGTCCACAAAGTTACCATGAAAAGCCAGATTTTCTTTTATGGTAAAGCCTGAGATAAGCATTTCCACAAAAAAGTTTTAAATTTCCGCAGGATGTAAAATGCCCAAATAGACTTAAGGATAACAAAAAGATAAAGAGGGCAATTTACAGACTTCCCATCAGGTTAAGAAAAATAGTCAACTTCTTTAGGAACTCTAAGCTATAACCTTGTTTAACAGTAAAATATTCTGAAGCACTTCCCATCCAGGATATACCATCACAATCATCCATCACAGATGGGGGAGGAATGTGTAAGATAAGATTTACCATTTATGGAGGGAGAAGGGAATTTAGAACCCAGACCTTCCAGAAATGCTCTTCTGGGTTGCAAAGATCTAAAAGTCAAAGATTAGGATCCTTAAGAACATCGTAAAAAAGAGTATGTAAATAATCTGGCATAATGCCTAGAAGCCACACATCCTCCCAAACCTAAATTAATTTTGCATCACTTACATTCCAAACTAAGTGATCTTCATGAAGGTCACATCCATATAGTAGACTCTGACAAATGTTAGTTTCATTTCCTATAGCCTTGGCTGACTATACAGGATGCGACTTTTCATATTTAGCATTAAGCACCTGATAGACTAGAGTATTGCTATCACGCGTAAAAAATATGCCAAAAATACTTTGCGAGCAGAATTTGATAATCAAAGATCTTTAATCCCAAGCCCACCGAGACCTTTAGGAAGTTGGCCCTTTATGCCTAAGATGAACGCCCTGGTCATCTTGAGTACTAGACCAACAAAAGTGAATGAATTGCTTAGATAGATCATCAAACATAGTTACTGGGACCTCAAAAAAGACATAACATATATAAGGATGGATGACAAAGTTGAATGAATAAGGTTAAGTCAACGCATGTGATTTAGTAATTTCCTTTCCCATCCAGCTAGATGCTTATGAACCCAGTCTACAATAAATTGAAAAGAGCTACAATGCAAGAGATTTTGATCAAAAGGAAGACCCAAATAGGAGAGGATGGCATCACTAATTCAAAAAGCCAACACTTGGACAATATCACTCTTTACAAGGCCCGATATATTACTGCTGAAGAGCCATTCAGATTTTTGAAAATTAACTTATTAGCCTACTACAATTTTAAAGTTGCGAAGAGTTTAATGAAAGGCCTAGATTGCTGTTAACATTGGGTGGAAGCAGACAAGGTAGTCATCAGTAAAGAATAAATGGTTAATTTTCAGACATCCCTATTTGCATAAAGACCATTGACAATGCCTTGGGATTGAAGTTTCCCAAGCAAGCTAAAGAAAGCTTAGAATAAAAATATAAGGAGATAGTGGATCCTCTTGGTGAATACCAGTGGAGGGAGAAAACCATTCAATTGTACATCCATTCAGCACATAGGACCCTTTAATTGTAGCTTTCCTTCCCATTGATTTATCTATTTTAAAGCCAATCTTTTTTAATTTTAAAACATCAATAATGATTCTCAAACTACTTGTAACGTTAAAATAGGCCTTATCAACCCCCATGCTCATACACTTGCCACCTACATTTTTGTGTATCACAAAAATGGTGATGCTGGTAGACATCTCTTAGCAATTACATACCACATCCACCACTTCCACTATTTCACTATGTTAGTTCACTTGAATATATATAGAACAAAAAACAAATATAATATATATATATATATATAATTTTCACATTTGCATTCAATACTAAAAACAAATGTGACTAGCTACCATTGCTAGTGCAAGATTAGAGATCTACTTTCTGGCCACAAAGTGTTAAACCTGCATGATTATATGATAAAAAATATAAGCTCAGTAACTTGATAACTTGTTTCACAAAGATACACAACTGAGGTTTTTTATTAATTGTTATAGATGCCTTTGAAAGTGTGGCATCCACCAAAACCTTCTAAGATAGATAAAGCTTTTAATACCTGGTAGGGTCAAAAATTTTCTTCCCGGTTACACGATATTATTGTTCAAGAGATACAAAACCAAACAAACTATGGTTATGCATCATTAGTGGGAAAGCATGGGCCCAACATTAGGCCGCGATGAAAAATCCACAACAGGCCAATCGAAGTTAAATGCCCCAACAGGGCAAAAAGGTAATCCACCCAAAAAGAAAAAGAATTCGAGAATTACAGGATTAACTAAACAATTTCCATCTAAAAATGATCTTCTCATACCTTTCTTTAGCTATATAAACCTGTCTCAATCACCAATCTTGAAGTATAAGATTTCCACCAGATATTCTGTCATTTCTTCACTTGCTAGAAATTGACTTGACTGTTGAAGGGTTTTCCCTAGGAAAACATCTCAGGGCTCTAATGTTGTCTTTTTGCGTAGGCTATCAATTCACCACAAGCTATTAAGCCTAGCCCAAGGGATCCCATTGATTATCAATTCAACACCGTTTGTGGGAAACATGGTGAATACCTAGAGATCTCACATCAGTACTTAAGATCTCCTAAAAAATGAGTATGAGAGCTAGCGTTGAGACCAGAACAACCACCTCATAGGGCCTGTAGTACCCTGAAAAAGGGAGACTACCTAAAGAGTTGAAGGAGAAAAACCCTCATCACCTTAGAGGGACCCTCAAAAAGCAAAAGATCCTGCACCACTAAACGACAATCAATTTCTAGCTCTCTAAGTTGCCCTTTTCGAATAGCTTTGAACGATTGTTCAACAGAAGCTATGGAAAGCGTTGTCCAAGGCACTCGTGGAAGCTGCAAATAGCTACTAGGCACCTGACAAGCCCCAATAAGCCCCTCCTTAGGATCCACCCCTAAGGGCCCAAGCAGTTGACCCCCTCATCTCTAAGGTAATCTAAAGGCCCTGCCTGTAGCAATATAATTGCAATTCTACAAAGGCTCAATTAGATGGAACAACATATGAAGTTAAACAAACCCTCCACAATAGGGGTTGGCTCTGCTATCGATATTGTTTACATGTGGATCCAATACTCAACTGATGAGATAATCAACACCCCTACTCTCGATGGATTTCACATGCCGAAGATAGACTCCTATGATAGGCTCACAAATCTTGTTAATCATCTGCATCGATATATTACTTCTATGAGGTTAGAAAGGGCCTCAGATGCAATAATGTGTAGAGCCTTCAACTCTACCTTAACAGAATCAACCACTTCTTAGTTAGGGGCCAATAGAGGATGACATTTATGCTCATTCAAAGATCTTTCCTAGTTGTTTCTCTGCCATTTTTCAGGAAGCAGACCGACCCCTAAGATGGTGGCCCACCTATTAAAGATATTGCAAGGTTGTGATGAGACCATAAAAGACTTTGTGTGAGGTTTAATCCTGAGGCAATACAAGTATAGGGTTTATCTCTGAAGTTGCATTTGTTAACCAACACTTAGAGCCTAGCACATAACTCTAGGATAGCTTGAGACATCCATGAAAATCCCATCAGGGACATGGAAGAATTCCTTGATTGAGTTATTCGCTGCATGCACAAGGAAGAACTTAATCTGCCCATAGCAACGAAGGAACAACCAAAAGCTAGAGAAAGTGAATAAGCCTTTAGGAAGAGAAATGTGGGTATGGAACCTTCATGCCTAAATCCCATTCCACCACCCTTGAAACAAATGAGGTCAAACATCCTATAAGCCCTACAAATAAGGAACTAGGTGTCGAGATGGCCTACACCAATGCATCCTTCAATAAGAAAGATTTGAAAAAATACTACCGATATCACAAAGACAAGGGCCATGACACTGAGGACTATGAGCAGCTAAACAAACTTATAAAGGACATGATTCAAGTTGGAAAATTGAAGGAATACTTGGACAAGCTATAATCCACCCACTGAAGGCAAGAACAAAGGCCTTGAAAAAAGGATGAGGAAGAGGATCGTGACTAAAGGAGATGGAAAGACAAGCAATGGTCCTCTTTGAGGGATCATTGAAATCTAGGACTTGCACATGATCACTAAGGTAGAATCTTCCATGACTCATAAGCAGCAGGAATGTGAAATCACTTAATTGGAAGTAGCTAACCATAGTAATGGCCTAATAAGGCTAGATGGATCCCACATTCTCATCTCCCATGTAGATCCAATCATCATTACAGCTAGAATCAACAATTTTGATGTTGAAAGGGTTTACTTGGATACTAGCACCAACTCTAATGTCCTTTTTTCTAATTTTCTAAAAAAATTAGAATCAAGAGATTTTTATTGGCCCTCGTTCTACGGTCCATGTTCGGAATTGGCACAGAAAGATGTTCTAACATTAGGGATGGTCAAATTTGCCCTCATGCTGATGGGTATGGATACGAATGGAAGAAATATATGTAATTCTTATAGTTCAGAAATTTTGGCCTTGGATTTGCCTTCACCATATAATGCCACACTTAGACAGCTAACCCAAGTATAGTTTCACATTAGATTAGATACTAAATGGCTAATGATGGTTTTTATGACTCCTAAGAGACTCGATAAGTCAAGGAGGTTAGCAAAATGGTGGAAAGAATTTTGAGAGTTTGATATCCATTATGAGCCTTGAAGAGCAATCAAGGCATAGGCCCTAGTGGATTTCATTGTAGAAATGACACCAGCAGAGGTGACTAAAGAAAGTGAAGAACAACGAATAAAAGGAACCCCACTTTTGGAAAATGTACGTTAATGGAGCATCTGACCTCAAATACTAATACGTAGGCATCATATTACGAGGAACCCTTGGTATGGAAGGGATACTTAAAAATAAAATTCCAATTTTGATTACAAACAATGTCACAGAATATGAAGCCCTCATAGCTAGGCTATGGGTGGTTGGTCTGGTGGGGTATGGCACCTATGAATATATAGTAACTCCTACCTGATAGTGAGCCAAGACGACGAGGTAGTAGGAGTTAAAGACCTAACCCTTCATAAGTATTTGAATACAACAAAGAATTTAATGTAGACATTTGACCACATGCAGGTCCAAAAGATATCGAAAGCTTAGAACACGAGAGCAAATGCTCTCCCGATGAACTCTTGGAGCCATTGATACAACTGCTGCTACACCAAGCCCTCAAAGATGACTAATGAAGGCCAATTAGGCTCTACCTTGAGACTAGGGCCCCGAGAGGGATGCCCTAGGAAAAAGGAAGAGTAGGATTCATTTAAGAAGGTTTGTCATTATTGGAATAGAGCTGTACAGATAAGGATTCACCTTCCCCTTACAATGATGCCTGACACTGCAAAAAGGGTAGAGGGTGCTTTGGAGAAATTTACTAGGACAACTGTGGAACATATATTGGTAACAGTTCATTGGCTCATAAGGTGTTACGGCAAGGATACTTCTAGCCTACAACCCAAGTGGATGCCCAAAATTTCATCCATTGATGCAACCTTTGTCAACTCAATTCCTAGGTATAAAGATTATCGTCCTCTTGACCTTTATTTTGCTACTGAGCTCTGGCCCTTTGCTATGTAGGGCCTAGCTTTGATTGGAGCACTCCCTATGGCCACTGGCCAGGTCAAATATTGAATCATAGCCATGGACTACTTCACTAAGTGGGTAAAGGCAGAATCCTTAGCTTTAATAACGGCCCTCAAATCATAAACATAATTTGTTGATTTGAATGCCCCCAAGCAATCATCACAGACAATGGCAGACAGTTCAACAACCAGCAAGTTTGTTAGTTCACAAAAATGAGACACATCCAATTTTACTTCACACCCATAGCTTGTCCTCAGTCGAACGAAGACATGAAGGTTACCAACCAATCCATAAAAGAAGGTCTAAATGAAAAGTTGGGGGAGGCTAAGGGGATGTGGATGAAAAAATTGCCTAGCTTCTTATGGAATTACAGGATGACATCATGAAGGCCCACCTGTGAATCCCCTTCGCACTGGCCTGTGAGGAAGACGCACTCATACCCATGTACACCTAGCATCCAACTTTATAGGTCTAGGTGTTCGACCCTCGGAGAGAATGACAAAGCACTGGAAGGATAACTAGACTTGCTAAAAGAATTAAGAGAATACACTAGAGTTCATATGAGGGGCTTTATGTAGGAATTGCCTTGACCAATGACAAAAGGGTCAAGAGGAAAGATATCCAAGTAGGAAGTTTAGCCTTCGTTAAAGTAGAACTAATGAAAAAGGATTCTTGGTCATAGGGCGCTAAGACTTAATTGGGACAAACCTTATAAAGTCAAAAGTAAGGCAAAAGACGGAGTTTTTGAACTAATAATTGTGAAGGATGAACACTGCCCAGGACCTACCATTCAAATGACTAGGTACTTTACATTGCATGATAATTATATTTTCTACTCTTATGAAGTAAAATAAGGGCACTCATCTTTACTTACTTTTTTATGGGTCAACTTATCAGGCACTCATCTTTACTTACTTTTTTATGGGTCAACTTATCACTTAGAATATGACTATTATGATTTTATATAAACACTATTAAAGAAGGCCTTCATTCATTTAAACTTCTTTTCTCAATGGATTATCTTATAAGGCCTCTAGCTTTGGCACTCAATTGGTAAAAGAAGGATCAACAAAGTGATGGTTAGCCATTAAAGGAACAATTCATTGACACACCTAAGGCTAACCCAAACCTATCGAGGTAGAAAGCCAAAATCATAAAGGTGACAAAATAAAAAAAAAAAGAGGCTAATGACTCCTAAAGATGGCCCTTCCTCCATCAACTTCTCCCTAGCAACATGCTTGCTCTCCAACTCCTTCCTCAAGAACTCATTTAAAGACTTCATATTCTCAACCTAAGAGGTCAATGACTATATGCTCCAATTGCAAGCAATATCCCTTTACCCGATGGAGAAGGTGATTGTTTCCTGCAGATGAGACTAGTTAGTACCTTAACACAATACACTCTACCTAGATAATGATAGTGAATATACCTAAAGAAGGCTGGAGGTGATGCCGATTAGTTAAGACCCATCTCCTCAAGTAAGATGGGCAAAATGGTGTCAGTCCCTCAAAGTCCTCAACCCCTTCAAGATGTGATAGAAGATGTCCGTACAATCCTCCAGGAATGACTCATCAATGCCCACAACTTACTGCGATTGAACACATGGTTTAGCATGATAACTTTAAGTGCCAGACTCTGCATTTGAGCCCAGCTCCATTCAAGAACCAAGTTACGGGATTGGAAGCAGTTTTCCACCTTGAGTTCATGAAGGCCTAGATAGGTATGGCTAGATGCTCATAAGGATGCATTCTCTAGGACAACCCTACCAAGAGCAATGGTGGGGGAAAGAATAACAAAGCCAGTCACCTTTTGCTTCAAGGACACTATTTCCTTTACCGCCTTTCGCTTCTCCGATGCCTCCCCTGACACCTTCCGCTTTTGAGAGACCACCAATGGCCTCGGATTTGCACTAAGGGAGAGATTGCTCCCTTTAAATTGCTTAATGGGAAAAGTTTGATGAAAGGACCCATAATTAGTGTAGAAAAACGTCAAATCGACAGAATTGATGCCATGGAAAGAAAACACATCAAAATGGGTTATACCATCACTCAACCTAGAGAGGATTCAACCCTCTTTAGTGCTAGAAAGCGTGACCTTTGCTAAACCAATTAAGCCTCTAGAGGAGAATCATGCACTCACACCACCTAGGGTGCAGTCTTAGGAACTGAGAACTTCATAGTCCTGCACAAGTGGGCTACATCAGCTAGAAGGATTAGGACTCTACGGGCTCCAGCTAGCCAGTCGCTAATGCTCCTCTACTATTCAAGAATTCTTTAGCCTAACTTTCCATTTTTATAGAAGAAAACACAGGGGGGAGCACAGAGTTAGAACCCTTCAAATAAATGAAAGCAAGATGAGTAAGTGCATACAAAGTACGAATCTTGGGACCTAGTGGCCCTCGTTGGGAATAGAAGGCTATTTCAAAAGAGTCCACCAACTATCTTTTCTACTCCAGGGTCCAGTTGGCAGAGTTTAACACATCCGGGCAGGTCAGGTTGACTCTACTAATGCCTGCCCACCTGAGCGACATCTCCCCAACCTCTGTGTGGTGGAGGGGGAATAGATTCATGGAGTTTTCATTCCCCACCACACACTCCAACCATGTGAGGAGCCTCATGTATGCTCTATGGCCATTAGGGCCTTCATACAATGGCAGCCTCCTGATGAAGGCTTGCTGGGGGGTCTTGGTGAACTCATAAGGGAAGCTCCATTATGGCTCTCTCAGCTTGTAAAAGAAACACCCCTCCCACTCTACCCATGAATCTTTTTAGGTGGCAAAGGTGAAGGATTTGTTACCCCCTATGGTTGACAGGAGTGATTTGGAAGAACAATAAACCTTTCTTTAGGTCTAGCATGTAGAATTAAAGGAAAAACTCCAGCAAGGGAACCACAATTGCCATCTTGCAATAAAGGATGAAAGCATTTATCTACGTGAAGGAACTGCCAAGGCAGCACTTGATAGTAATCACAAACCTGTCCCACCAGTGGGTGAAAGGGGAACCATAGCGTCGTTTACTGCTGATCAATGAAAATTATGAAGATGTTAGCCCTTTTGTCAGCCCCATCAAGGCCCTCATTCTCCAATGCCTGACTGCTGCTGAAGGGGTACAACCCCATTTGGCTAAAAATACTACATGAGATTGGTTAGAAAGGTCACCGGAATAAGCTATGTCCTCATCCTCTTCCATACGAATAAATTGGGGGCAAATGATCCCTTCAAAGTTTCAATATCCCAAAAAGATGAAGGGACGTAACCAGCAGCAGCCCTTGAAGACGATCTTGCTAATGCCATTTGGAAAAGCTAACGGAGAGTAGGTAAAGGCTGCCGCTAGCATATGACAGATGATAGAAGAACAAAAATGCCAACAAATAAGACCCGGGCAAAAAATACCAAAACCACAACTAAAATTATGAAAAACAAGTAAGAAGGACCATAGCACATTACCCAATTATAAGCACTTACAAGAAGGCAAGAAAGTGAACAGAGGACAAAAAGCTTGACAACAGTGAAGGAAAAATTCTAATAGAAGTAAACCCTAAGACAAAAAGGAAACAGGGATAGAAGAGAGAGCAAGGAGCAGAAAATGATTAAATGGTGAAAAAAAAAGGTAAAAAAACCCTATATGTAGAGGGGATACGACTCTCGGGTAACCTTGTTGAAAACTGCCACCTTTATAATGATGGATTTCTAGGCCACTAAAAGAAGAACATGTGGAAAAAGTAACTACCGAATAACCACCCCTAGTCACGTCTCTGGAAGGTGCATTCAATAGGTGTCACCTATCTCTTCACCTGACCATTAAACTCACCACGTGCAATAAAGATTACGGAGTAATGGACATTTCTTCAAAAATGAGAACGCTTAAACACCCACCTCAAGAAGTTGCTAGTAGGGGCATCATACCCATCCTTTGCAATGACATCGTACAAGGCAATAGAGCAATGTGAGAGAA
Organism: Aquilaria agallochum; assembly: GCA_000696445.1. NCBI lineage: Eukaryota > Viridiplantae > Streptophyta > Magnoliopsida > Malvales > Thymelaeaceae > Aquilaria > Aquilaria agallochum. The sequence continues at coordinate 67,082 of KK900688.1, forward strand.
GATATGGGTCATACCCCATCACAAGAAGGATTAGCTGAGGAAGGAGCACTCTGAGGAATACAACAGTGTTTTAGCTTAACTCAGAAAATTCAGGGACCCCAACCAACATTTTCCTAAGAGAAAGAGTTATTGGTAGGGCATAGGCCTAATGCTAGGCCCACGACGAACAAATCTACAACAGGCAGATCGAAGTTAAATGGCCCAACAAGAGAAAAGGGTTATCTACCTAAGAAGGAAAGGAATCCTGGAATTACAAGATTGACTAAGTGACTTCCATTTAGAAGCGATCATCTTGGTCCTTCCTTCAGCTAATAAACCTGTCTCATTCACCAATACTGAGGTATGAGATTTTCATCAGACATTCTATCATTTCTTCACTTGTTAGAAACTGACTTGACCATCGGATGGTTTCCCCAAGAAATCACCCTAGGGCTTTGACATTGTCTTTGTGCGTAGGATCTCCATTCACCACAAGTTACTGGGCCTAGTCCAAGTGATCCCATCGACTATCAATTAGAACCGTAAGAAATAAGAGTTTTACTACATTATTTTCATCAATTTTTGTTTAAAATGTTATTTTTTTCATCTGCAATTCAATTCTGCTATTACTAAAGGATCTAGTGGATTGCCATCAATATCCTTTTCAATTACCGCAAGAGTTCTAACCGACCAAAGTAGGTTATATTATGGGTATGCTATTCAATTTAATGTGAGATGCCATGTAATGTGTGTCATGATAGATTGCTTATGTGAATAGTTTGAATGCGTGATCCAATAAATTGTTCTGTATACATATGCCATGTGAAACATAAAACCTAGATGATGAATGGTTTATTGGTTGCCATTTAGTTGTCTCTGAAAACTGCAATATGGTTCAAAGCATGTGTGCAACAAGCTGAAATTAAAGTCTCCTACATGTTATTTAGCCTCAGAGAAAGTCAAGTTTAGATATATATACTGTTGATATTCAGCTTGGAAAGCTGCATGGTGGGAGGAAGGACATTGTTTGAGTAGGGGTTCGCTGTCTAGAAAGCTAGATTTTTTCTATAGAATTTGTAGCTTGAGTTGGCATAGACAAAGTTAGGAACTTTTAAAAATTTTATGTCAATGATATTAATTTTGATGCTATGGTCGACAAGAGGGAGCAGTTAACCCAGGTGCTGTGGAAGAATGATGGACTTATATATGAACTACAGTTGCAGCAATACAATCATGGAAATATTAAAGTGTTTTAAGTGCCCAATGTGAAAGAATTAAAGGTGGAGACTACAGCCCTTAAAGTGCTGCTTAATCAGGAAGAAGGGGAAAAAGCAGAAGTTGTGGAGTCTGAAATTGTTTCTTAAGTTTTTACTTTGGTTTCTATTTGGACATTATTTTTTTTTCATTTCTTTCCTCAATTCACTTCAGCTTTATTTCAGACATATGCTACCCATTGTTTCCTTCATTATGTGCCCTTAAATGTTAATCTCTTCATTAGCAACGTATTTGAAAAATCTTCACAATTTTTCATCTACTATTTCTATTTTACAAAATCGAACCACATTGCATTGTTTCAGCCCCTTCCTTTTAGGAATACTAACCATTAAGAATTATTGTTTTTTTGTATTTTATAAAAATAGGCCTTCTTTTCTTTACAGACTTGGTACTTACAGTTTTAGTTCCTAGGTATACCACGGTATCTTTAAGGGTGAACCACAAAAAGCAAGAAATACAGTCAAACAAATGTTTAAAATGATTTTACTGTTTAGGTAAGATTCAGGGTTTCACATTGATAATTAAGAGCCAGACATGAATAAGTACGATTGCCACATGAATAAGTAGGATTTAGATGGTTGCTAATGGAAAGAACACCTCCAGGACGAAGGTGGCCGGCAATCTCAAATCTCCTTAAGTCAGTTGCAGAGCCTTTTTGCCACTCACCACCAACCTTTCCGTTCTTTCTTCATGTTTGTTAATATACTAATACTCCCAGTCTCAAAAAATAAAGCCAGGAAAAACATAGTGGGTTAAGGTTCTTAAAGAAATTACTTCAATGATTAACAAAATGCAGAATTATTTTGTAAAGACGGATAATAGGAATTAAAAGCAAAGCACTAAGGCTTACATTTTCCTTTCATGCCGTCATAAGATGCCATCAATCTGCCAAGAAAATAAAAAAANGATTCAGGGTTTCACATTGATAATTAAGAGCCAGACATGAATAAGTACGATTGCCACATGAATAAGTAGGATTTAGATGGTTGCTAATGGAAAGAACACCTCCAGGACGAAGGTGGCCGGCAATCTCAAATCTCCTTAAGTCAGTTGCAGAGCCTTTTTGCCACTCACCACCAACCTTTCCGTTCTTTCTTCATGTTTGTTAATATACTAATACTCCCAGCCTCAAAAAAATAAAGCCAGGAAAAACATAGTGGGTTAAGGTTCTTAAAGAAATTACTTCAATGATTAACAAAATGCAGAATTATTTTGTAAAGAAGGATAATAGGAATTAAAAGCAAAGCAGTAAGGCTTACATTTTCCTTTCATGCCGTCATAAGATGCCATCAATCTGCCAAGAAAATAAAAAAATATCCGGCTGTTTGAAGCCTGAGATACCCAAAACTCATCACATTTTGAAAAAAAATTGGTTTATAGAAGCTTAAAGACAAGGAAAAGATGAATCCTAGACAACAGGTAATATAATGGGCTGATATAATGGGCTGACTCATAATTAGGTTTAAATTATCATTTGGGTTTCTCTAGATAGTGGGCTTATATATATAAAAGTGGATTTTAAAATTGAACTATATATACGTTTGACAATTGGGTTTAAGTAGTAGTTAGGTTTCTCTATAAAGTGGGCCTTCATAAATAGGTTGGGTTTTTATTAAAAAAAGGGGCTTCAAAATTAAAAGAAGCCTGCTTCCATAGTAATTGGGCCGATTCTTTAACCCATATCAAAAAGGTAAAACAATTTTCCCTCATGGAATGATAGAAACCCTAGGTTTTCCACCTTCGTAGTCGGCAGTGGCATGTTAAAAACACGCAACAAGCCTTTACTAAGAAGAGGAAAGAGAGAGAGAGAGAGAGAGAGGGGGGGGGGG
>KK900688.1:76681-98855 GCA_000696445.1 Aquilaria agallochum
AAAATTAGGTATGAAAATTTTCGAACACCCGGTTTACCCCGTTTCACTTGGATCCTGGAGGGTTTCGGTTAAATTCCGCTGCGCTGTTTGGCTCCCGAAACCCAACACTAGACACCAGCCCTTTACATCCAGGATACTTTACCTTTGAAGCCTTAACGGTTCTCTTTGTGAAACTCATCACCTACACCACCTTATTTGTCCATTTATAGGCACCTTCAAGGAAGCCATCATCTATTGAATTTTCAACCGCATCTTTTTTTTTCTTTTTGTGCAAGGTAATTGACCTCAGTGGCTTTACTTATCGGGCCCCTTAATGGCTTATACTTACTATGTCTTAGACTTGGTTGGACACATTTGAATCCTCCATAGAGCTCAGGGGGTTACAACCCCAAAACTTGGGTCACTAGGGTCTAAGAACCACCTTTGCCCTTCCTTAGTTCCTTTTTTTCTCCTTAAGGCACCATACCCCCTTAGCCATTCTATGTAACCTCGACTACCTTGTCCACCTTTCACTACCCCTAGGTGGCTTACTTACCAAGAAAATATAGTTATCAAGCTTCGATTGCTACATTTCCAACCCGGACTTTAGCCCATGTTAGCCTCTTTAGGCTTTCTTGAAGGGTCCATGCTCTGTTCTTTCACTAGTTATCGAGGTTTGAGAACTCATTCTTAGGTTGCTCGATGCTCCAACCCCTGCTTACCTAGCATACACAGCCTTAACCCTTAGGGTGCTTGGCACCTTGGCCCCAATACCTTTTTTTTCCAACTTTCAATGCATTAAACATACTTGGGAGTGGATTAATTCCTAATTTTAATGTTTATTAGAACTTATAGATGCCCAAGGACACATAGGAACCCATTGGGAGGCTTTGAGACACCCCCAAACTCAAACCCAAATGTGCCCTGGCACTGTAGCCTGAAGGTTGCCACTACAGCACCAAGGACCATCTTTCTCGAGTCTTGATAAGCCTACCTGGCTGCAGTATCACTAGCACTGAGGTCCCAGGGCACAACCTTGATAGGCTTACCTACTCACACTACAGTCTTTCGCCCAACTCGTGGTTTCTTGGTTCCACCTTGAACAGTCCTCATCCAAATCACCCCAAACTTGATCCCAAGCTCAAACAAAACTCAAACGCATTGTGATTGCTTAGAAAACACTTAAAATCCCATACTTCAACTCTATGTATGCAAGATCCAAGCAATTGAACATTGTTCACCAATGAGCTTTACTGGTGTTCTTTGAAGTTCCAAGCCAAATCTTTCACAATGGGCACCCAATTAAGCTTGGGCAAGACCAATATATGCTATCTAATCAGGAAAAAACCAAACCTAAGCTAGGGAAAAAGCATTTACCTTGATTTTGAGCTCAAGCCTCCCTAAAAACCACCAAGATGCCATAATAACCATCCTCCTAGCTTGAGCCTGCTTGTTCACACTTTGGGGCCTTCAATTTTCATCAAGAATTGATGTTTTCTTGAGCATAGAAGATTCTCCAATGAAGGTGGAAGGACAAACATAATGTTTGGAGGTTATGGATGATGAATAGCACTCATCTCCCAACCCTAGTTGCCTTATAAACTCACTGCCTCTCATCCACTTCACTAACTTTGCTCATTTTGTCACCTAACCTCCTAATCTCCGCTAGGCCACATTTTTGGCCTTTTTGGAACTTTCCATTGACTTTCAAAAAAGTTACAAGGAAGTACACTTAGCCCGAATAACTTAGCTCAAGCCAATTTTGGCCTTGATGTCTATTGAACAACACATCTCAAAATCTCAATTTTGCACACTTAAGCCCCTCTACCAACTTCCTTAGTTCTTATGGGAAATAAAAATTACAATCTTGCCTACCTTGGTCACTTTTAAACTTACAACCCCATTTTCACTAAATTTATGAGCTTGCCACCAGTTTATATTGAAATTACCAAAACACCTTCAGTGAGCCTTAGGCACCTCTAATGACTTTGGAACATTCTAAAATTTTACTAACTTGCTTGAACTGCCTAATAAAACATCAAATGAGGTACTTACCTAGGGTTTTCTCTTACTTGGCCTGTCCAAGTTATGTTAGTACTTGGAAGCCCCTTACAATTGTCAATGAGTCCTTAGACTTCAAACTATGCTTTCCCAAGCATCAACAACACCTTGCTTGCAAAACAATTAAGATAAAAGGACTCAGAAAATAAATAATAACATGTAGGACAAAGGCATATGCAAAAGTTCCAATAAGAGCACCACCTAAAAGAAAACTAGTAATAAAAACATTTCCTCCACCTTTATTGCCATCATCGGCCCCAGGAAATAATAAAACAGGTGGGAGAAATAATAAATCTATTAGACCCTTGTGAATGAAAAAGGAATAAAATGATGTAAGTGAGGCGAGGTGAAGACATAGGACCAAAATAGACCAAAATAAACTCTACCAAATTGTGTAGAAGCAGCGAGGCAAAGACGTAGAACAGAAGCAAAAGGAAGCAGTAGAAGAACAAAATGATGGAGGCTGATGAGGTGAGTGGCAACCATGGGTTGTTTCTTCAGTAGACCACTTGTCATCGATGGAGGCATTCCACTTATCTCCAACCCTACGACAAAAGTATCAAAAGGAACCAAGGCAAAAGACAAACCCGAAACCCAGGAACAAAAAAAAATTAGCATTTTAAAATTTCAAACCTTGATTTACAAAAATTCCTTGAGATTTTGAAGAACTGACTTTAGAAGAAGTTAAATAGTATAATGAAAGCATCAAAAACCATGTAAAAAAATAAAATTTTTGCAAGAAAAAAAAATCCCACTAAAAATTTGAAATCCGATTAATGAAAAATGGTTAAGTTTTATGAAGGAATAACCATAGAGAAAGTTAAAGAGGAGGTAAAAATCAATCAAATATTGAAAGAAATATAAAAAATATGGAAAATTATTTTTTGGTTCAACGTTGTGCCACTGGAAAATTTATCCTCATGGTAGTGACATTGCCCAAAGGAAGAACAAAACTTTTGGTAAGACAAAAAAAAAAAAGAGAGAAAGGAAGAAAGGGGGGGAAAGAGAGAAAGAGAGAGAAGATAATCGTAAAAGTAAAGAGGAAGAGAAAATGAGTATTTATGCTCATTCAAGAAATTACAACACTAAGTCCCCTATCTGTCATTTTTATGCCATTTGAACCCCAACATTTATAAAGTCAGATTTTGCTTAACTTTAGATAATATCTCCAATGCGAAAACCATTGGACAAATTTGTATGCTTTTTCCAATGGTTTAGTGCATCAGAAACTTCCAATGGCTAGGCCATGGGAGAATTGGTTGTTGGAAAATACCCTTTTTTAGTAGCATTTTCACAACAACCTTCACTTGCTCAGCTATCTTCAATGCCCTAGATGTTTCAAGTGTCATTTGGGGATGGCACATAAATAGTGATTCTTGTAGATTCACCACTTTGTGGGATTTAGGCCATCTCAGTGAAGTGTTCTTCTTTGTTATTTCAAGCATTTATCATTTAAAGAGAGATTTTATTTTATCTGTGTCACATCTACCACTCAAATTCCTATGGCAAAGTTCCTTAATGTTTTTCTTGCAAGTCTTCATGGTCCTTCTTATATGAATCAAAGCATAAAATAAATTCATACCCTTAAAGAAATGGAGAGCTGAGGTAAGGGAAAGGTCATTCAAATCTTCAAAAGGAAGCTGATTTCATAATAGCAAAGATAATTGAAAGGTGTTCTAAACAAAAATATAAAAGGTTCATTGAAGTTGTATCGACAGCTTTGTCATCATCATTGTGGCTTATGTGTCCATTGCATCCATGTAGCTCTTAATGTGAGTAGTTGGCTTGAATGTTTCTAGGAGATTAATGGTTTAAGGTTTTGTGATGCGCGTGTCATAGATGACCAGGTTCACTTCTTAGTTGTATTGCTTCGTAGGTTTAAACAAAGTGTTAGATTATACTGTTAATTATTATGTTAAGTTTAATGTCATAAAACATGTGGAATGCTTTCATTAGTTGTGAAGATTGTTTAACACTTCATTTTCCCCTAACAAACCATCTCATAATTTCTTGTTTTCCCCATAACTTATATTTCACAAAAATAATAAACTAATATATTAATCCATTTATCTTGCTTATTCAATAAATCATTGAATGTAATCCACTTGTATATGCTTGGTAGTAAGAGATTCCAGTTTTGCATAATTGCTTCATGTACAGTTTTTTGTTATTTTATTTTATGTTTAAATTATTTTTTTTAAATTTATTGCCCTTACCTTTACTATTATCTGATACTATATGCATTGTTAAAACTTGTTATGTTATTTCATCATTAAATCATATGAATTAGGAGTTTGTTATTACTATTTTTTTTAAACTTCATGGATTCTCATGCTTGAAAAGCTCGTCATCTAGAAGTACATTATGCTTATTAGTGTGTTTCCCATCCCATTTGATGTTCCTTTGTTAGTAACCATAATTCATTAGTTATGGAAGGCCATTCCCGTACATTCAGAATCACCCTTAATACTCCATCACCTAAACCACCACTAGCTGATATATCAAATCAAATTCCCTCTATCACTAATGCTTATCCTCACAATTGCAATAATGAAATAGGGTTTTACACTACTTCTATTAGACCTCCTTCTTCAACAATACAGTTTACTCGTAGAACTTTTAAACTTGGTGAAAGCTTCTTTTTAGTTGCACAACCTTCTAAAAGGCAAACAAGATTGCCTCATCACTCCATACATATACTTGTATGTCCTCTAAATGATGTCCCTATGCACATTCAAGGTATACTTATCATTTCTTGCACATTTTCCCTTATTGTTCATTAACCTTTTCCCTTTAACAAAACATAAACTATTTATCTATATTTCCTTTCTTTAAAGGCCTCATCCGTGATTTGCTCTTATGAATCTACTCTACAAAACCAACAATTTTGAGGAAATGAGTATTAATATATGCTTTCTTATCTTGTCCAATTTACCTTAGTTCGATACTTCTCAATACTCTTACTAAAATTTCTTTCTAAGCTAGGAACATGTTTTGAATATGACAACATATGCCCTTCATCTTACATTTGATCAAATTGTCTTGCTATTATATGACATGAAGAAAGAAGTATTCAGTCATAAAACCCCAGAAAACTTAAATTTTACCTATGCTACCAGAAAGGAAAAGATTTTGTCCCTTATTCCTTGTTGCCACCAAAATTTCTTTACAGACTATTTGACTATAACAAAGATGAGTTATAAAGGTACTTTAGAAGGCATATTCATGAAATAAGTAGTAGATTATTTTTCACCTTCATGGTTGTCTATCTCAATTAGAATACACTTGTTAGACAAGGGGACATTCATATCTTGTGGTGTGAATTATTACTATATAGGATCCTTATATCCTAATGATGGAATCCATCTTTGATTTGCTGAGGTCTATATGTATGACACTAAAAATAAGACATACAATCACATCATGAACATCAGTGATGGAAACTACATAGAGTATGATGCTTTCAAAGTTAACGGTTTAAGAAATTTATTTGATGAGCTGAATCAATTAGTTAGATTTCTTTTACATGGCAAGAGATAGATTAACTGACATGTCGTTGCCTTATGTACGGATACAAAATCTTAATTCTTGTAGTCAGGATCGATGGTACATTTTATCTACTTTAAATAAGGTGGTCGGATTGTTAAAGGCATTGATGAGGAGAAGGACAATCATTTAGCTATATTGGTTTGCTAGTAGAATTCATAGTTGCACACTACTAGCTTTTTCCACCTAGAATGGTGTGGCTTTCGTTTCACTCCATGCTTAGTCCATGGAAAATATGGACACTATTTAGAGAAAAGCTATGTTATAGAGGATGGACAATTTTCGTCATTAGGGATAGTCACTCTAAGGGTGTTTTATGCAGTCCAATTTTGTTCATTCCCTTATTATCATGAATGGAAGATTATTCCAATAATATGTTGTTGATAGTTACTATGACACCCATGAGTCTAAGTTTGATGGCTTAGAGACATAAAGACTAATTATATGTAGAAATACAATGTAATATAGGGATGTAGTCAATTAAAGTGATATGGATGTTTCTTTGTTTGGCAAAATAACCATTCTCCCAACATCATTTTTTGGTGTTCCTAGGTATATGACGCATAATTATAAGGAATTAATGACATTATGTTGCATCATAGGTTATTATAATTAATTCATTAGATTCACCTGTAACCTAAAGCTGCCCGGACTTCCTTAATCTTATTCTAGGCCAACCACCTAAAGAAAATTCTAATATCATCTATCATATTTCATGATGAAACTATTAAAGTTTCAAAAAGATATTACAAAAGGAGAGCAATTAGGATATGTCATTGGAGGCAGTTCCTTTTCATCTACTTCTTAATAATCATTTACTTCATTATACATATGGATAAACATTTAAACATTTCTCATATTATTATAATATTACCTTGTAGACATTTTTACTATTAAGTTCTAGAAGCATGGGCTTCCCCATGCAAACATCATTTTTTACTTTAATCACGAAGACAAGATTAACACTACATAGAAAATAAATCATTGAATCTCCATAGAACTCCCAGACAAAGCTAAAGAGCTCATTGGAGAAAATGTTGTGATATGGCAAATGTTTCATGGGCCATGTGGGTAGCTAACCCTTGCTGCCCATTCTTGGTTAACAATTGCTCCTAAAAACATTACCCATGGTTATATCAAAGTAAGACCTCTATAAATGAGGATAGATTCCCCATTTATCAAGGAGACAAGACAACCATGTTCCAATCATTAACGAGGTACCCCTGGATAATTGATCAGTCGTGCCTTACTGTTTAGACTTGGTAGTCAAGTATGACTGTCATGTTAATGTGGACATAACAAACAAAGACACATGTATAAAATATTTATGTGAATAAATTTTCAAGGTGCTAGATATGTTCATTATTGTTCTTGAGCTTGGTTTCTTAAGTCATGAGCATCATCCATCCATAGCAAGGTTATTGTTTTATTAACCCTTGAGATGTTCATGCTTAAGAACAATGCATGATAAAATTAGAGGCATGGATACATTTTAATTCTTATGATGATATTGCCAAACCACTAACTTATGTCTAGTTGCTCAAATGTTTTGTGTGGACCAGGCAAAAGAAAAAGTTGATGCATAATTAAAGGGGCCACAGTGTTGGAAGATAATATTTTGTTCAGTCTACCATAGAGAGAAATTTCACCCACAGATGATCCTAAATATCATAAATGGGCCAATATTGTATGAACAGATTTGAACCATGAATTGAGTTGAGTATGAGAGTTTTGAAAGATTACTATTTTGCATTTTATCTTCTTTAAGGTGATAGAGAATTATATCAGTGTCTGTGTTAAGCAACTAAGTGAACTTCTAGTCATCAACTAAGGGATTTTTTTATTACATTCTTATTATTCTACAATATCAATGACTTAGCCAAAACTTGCTAATAGCAAGTTAAAAGCTACAACTAGCTATCTAGGGGTAACGCCTGTGCGAGCACTAAATAGAAGATAAGTCCCAATAGACAGGAAATAGTGCACACTGAGATTAGCCTTACATTATTTTGAGCTCCTAGTTGACTACATATTATATATATGTGCATGTGTGTGTGTGTGTGTGTGTGTCTTTAGTGTTTTTCTTGCAAGTTGACAAATCCCCTAATATGACTTAGAGATTCTCACTTCCTTTAGTGTTTGTTCTACAAAAATTGATTTTACAAAGCTGGCAACCATTAAGAGTTGTTAGGCTAAGCTCATAAGAAGGTATTATGTTTAGTTGAATCCTTGTGATTCTAGTTTTGTGGTTTACTCATTGGATAAGTTGTGGTACTAACGACAATTGTTTATTTGGCCAACAGAGGCTAATGAGGCACAAGGAAGAGCTTTTGAAGCTTACCACTGACAACATGACTTAAGGTGGGAGCTAGTTATGGATTTTAGTAGTTTAGCTTTGGCATATAGTGTCATACATACATACACTAGTTGCATTTGATATATATGGTTGAATAGTTGGACTTTAGAGTCACTCTTGGGAATGAGTATAGTCTTCTTTAATGCTTGCGTAGTGTTGATTGTATGTAGTTAATTCCACATCTAATCTATATGCTTTAATGGATTTGATACTTGATTTTTAATGAAAGGCCTAGGCAATATTTTATGTTTTATTGCTTGCTTCATTGTTTAACTAAAAGCAAATGTTATGCCCATATTTAGCTATATTTTCTATATTGTTTTCCCTTGTATTTTTCTTATCTTTGGTTGCGTCTATGTTAGTATTTCTTACTTAATTGATTCATATTTTATTTTTAGGTTATATTTCAGCTTCATTTGGGTTTGGACGGATTTCTGCACTGTTTTGAAGCTGAATTACAAGTTTTGGTAAAGTTTGGAATAAACATGCCTTTTTACACACCTGTGTCTGAGCTACATGCCCATGAGTCAAACTGTGTCACCAATTCATGAGATCTTAAGTTCCAATGCAGTTACATAGTCTTGAACATGACCATGTACTAAACCATGTTTGACTACTGTTAGGGTTTTTTTCGATTAGTTCATGAAAATAGAACAGAGAGTTGGAGGGAGGTGGAAAAACATATAAAAATAAGATAGTTTCAGGAATAAAGCCTACCAAAAAAAATTCTGATGATCAACACCCTTTAATGCACACTAGATCAAATATTTCCTAGTAGAGATGTAATTCAAAGATGAAAACTTCTTTTCTTAGTTTTCCTTTGATTCTACTATGTTTATTTTACAATACTATGAGCTAAATTTTCCTACTCATGCTTAGAAACCTTAGAATGATTTTATGATTGTGATTACTTTTTGGTTTAATATGATTATGCTTTTATTGCAATTTATCCAGTGTTTTTTGATGCATTGATTAATAGTAACTAGCCTATTAATTTAATATGGAATTATGAACATATGACAGGTAGTATCCAATGTGTTTGTTGTGGATCACCATTGGATAGAAGGAATATTAACATAATTAGGAGTAATATGTGTGATATAATACCTCCAAACTAAGGTGAAACCTAGTAGTAGGTCATAGGATTAGTATTACATTCTTAAGGAGCATGGTACATGTAAACACCATATCGATGAGTTAAGAATAGTGATTAGTGTAATAGGAATAATATGGAGCTAATCTAAGCTAAGAACTACTCCACGGTCCAAGTTAATCACAATATTATTAAACCGAAGTAAAAGCAACACAAGGAATTTTTATGGGTATTCAATTCTAAGTATGAGGTATTTTATTGTTGATTGTCTGAATTGTTTTTCTACTACCAGTAGCTAGTTGTTAATTATTTTTACTGCAATAGTTTAGTTTAGTTAATTCATAGTGGTTAGTTAAAGAAACATCCTTTAATTGTTTGGTAGATAATAGAGAAAGGTTGAGTATGGTAAATAAGCTCTATTCTTTGGGGAAAATGATATTGGTACTTGCCACTACTATACTTTGATGATAGGTGCGCTTACTTGTGAGTTCAAATATTTATGAGTACAAAGAGATTTGATACATCCACATAATTTATTAGTATAGTGGAAAAGTTTGTGTGAATTGTTGACCTACACTTGCTTTTTCTTGTTAAGATTTTTCTCTTGAGTTTTTGCTTGAGGGCAAGCAAAAGTTCAAGTGGGGGGGAAAATATGATTTGCATATATTTATCTATCTTTTCTATATGTTTTTACCTTGTAATTGTTTATCTTTTCATGTGTCTATATTAGGATTTGGTTCTTAATTGGTTCATATTTTTTTAGGTTATCTTTTAGCTTCATTTGGGTTAGGAAGGGTTTCGGCCAAGTTTTGTAGCTGAATTGCAAGTTTTGGCAAAGTTTGGAGCAAACATACTTACAGCACGCCTATGTAATCTCTTACACGCCTTTTGAACATGCCCATGTCTGCACTATATGCCTATGAGTCAAACCAAGTCATTAAATGGCGAGATTTTAAATTCCAATGGAGTTACACGGCCTTGAACATGGCTATGTACCAAACCGTGTTCAACTGCTATTAAGATTTTTTTGGGTTATTTTGTGAAAACAGAATAGAGAACCAGATAGCGGCAGAAAGACACAGAAAAATAATAGAGTCTTCAAGGACAAAGGCTACCAGAGGCAATTTCGATGATCAACACCGTTTAATGCGTGCTGAACTAAGAATTTCTTGGAAGAAAAGTAATTATGTTATGTTTATTTTATGGTACTAATAAAAATTTTCTTACTCACGCTTAAATTAGATGGACCCTGTGATGATTTTTTTATTGTGACTACTTTTTGGTTTAATATGATTATACTTTTCTTGTGATCTATCTAATGTTTTTTATGTGTTAATTAACAGCAACTAGCCTATTAATTTAATGTGGGATGATGAATATATGACAGGTAGTATCCAATGTGTTGGTTGTGGATCACCATTGCATAGAAGGGATATTATTGTAATCGGGAGTAATAGGTGCAATATAATACCTTCAAACTAGTGTAAAACCTAGTAGTGGATCATAGGACTAATAATGCATTGTTAGGGAGTACAGTAGGGCTAGAAATTTTGTCAGTGGCTTAAGAATAGTGATTAGTGTAATGAAAATAATAGCGAGTTAATCTAAGTTAGGCAGTACTCCACAGTCCAAGTTAATTATAATCCTGTTAAATTGAAGTAAAAGCAACACAATGGATTTCTAGGGGGATTTGATTCTAAGTGTAAGGTATCTTATTGTTGATTGTCTAAATTATTTTTTTGTTCCTAATAGTTCATTGTTAATTATTTTTACTACAATAGTTTGTTAATTTGCATTGATTAGTTAAACAAACAACCTTTAATTGTCAGCTAGATAATAGAGAAAGGTTTAGTATGGTAGACAAGCTTCGTTCTTTAGGGAAAAAAATCTTGGTACTTGTCACTTCTATACTTTAATGATCGATGCATTTATCTGTGAGTTCACATATTCATGAGCATAAAGTGATTTGATGCATCCACGCGATTCATTAGTGTAGTGGAAAATTTTAGTTGAACTATTGATCCACAACCACATAACTTCTGCGTGGTTGTATAGTAGGTTAACTAACTACAAGCATGAAGGTTTTAACTAGTGTACACTTAATCAATTTGCCAGTTACAGCTAATGTGGGACAAGTTCTTATAGGTTTCCTAGGCAAGCCCATAAAGGGCTGCCATAGTTGGTATCCAAGCTTTGCCGATGGTCATTGGACGTTAGGAACTGAGATCTAGTCGATTATCCATGTGCTAGGGTAGTTAGTACTAGCCAACATAAGTGAGTTTTCATCTAGCTTTTGCTGTAGGTTACGATGGTGAAAATAAAGTGGGTGCAGTTTGGACATGAGAGCATTCAAGAGAGGATCCTAGTGGTCTTGTGTTGCAATGTTGGGGCTGCTATTTTGACTTGCTCCAAGGTAAGGCAACACCTTTGTACAGGTGGTTGAGATGTGACCAACATCCTAGGAAATTATTTTTAAACCTTAAACATGAGGTAGGCAACATGATGTGTAGTACTAGGAGGGCATTGGACCTCCACAGTGGGGAGTACCCCTAGGTTAGGTAGGGTATTCTAGAAGTTTCAGAGGTTAGAACCTGCCAATCACTGATGGATTAGTTGGCAAGAAAGGACTTGAGGATCCACTGGTTAGAGTGAAAAGCACTCGGTCTCACAAGTTACGAAGATGAGAAAATGAGCACCCTTGTACCTTTTCATCAAAAGCAGGAGATTAAGGCAAAGACAACCAAGGCCTTGAGCTAAGTATATGGAGGCACTTGACGATCATCGATGTAGGGCCATTGGCAAGTGGTGTAGGATGTAGTTGTTCTCTAAAGAGAGATAGATGAGTCAAAGACATGAATTGGCAAGGTGGAGGTTAGCTAATCCAACCTAGTTGGAGAATAGGTTATGTGCGCATAGTGTAGAGGTCTATTAAAGAGCAAAGCAAGAAAATGGATCATAAGGAATAAAGGTGTATGCCTTGAGGTTCAAGGAGCACATGGCTCTAAGCCTTTCACCAAGGAAATCTTTGCCAATGGTATAAGTGGTCATTGGACTGGTGAGTTAAGGCTAGCCTAGGAAATGTGTCCCCACTACTAGTGGTTGCTACAAGAAATCAGCCAAGTACACTAAAGTACAGGTTTTGCCTTGGCTAGTCAAGTGTTTGGAGTAGATGATCACTAGCCGAACATGATGATAG
Organism: Aquilaria agallochum; assembly: GCA_000696445.1. Taxonomy (NCBI): domain Eukaryota; kingdom Viridiplantae; phylum Streptophyta; class Magnoliopsida; order Malvales; family Thymelaeaceae; genus Aquilaria; species Aquilaria agallochum. The sequence goes on from KK900688.1 coordinate 88,913, forward strand.
CCATGATGAACTCACCAGCAAATGAATGGCTAGTGTGAAGTAAGCCTATAAACTTTCACTCGTAATTTAGTTTCATTATTCATAATTTTTGGCATCAATTTACTGGCATTATATATTTGGCTTGTTGGGTAAGACTTTTAAGTAGGGCTAAGGGTGAGTTATGTCCATTAGGACCTATAAATGCATTGTTGCAGCAATACCCAAAACCCTAGGACCCACTAGCTAGTGCGAGAACCCACAAAAGTGTAGGCTAAAATGCCTTAGATTGGAAGTATCTTAAGGTTTTATAGGTTTTGTTTTTTTGCAATTTAGATCTGGTCAGCCTAGTTGGTAATGACAGACTAGCTAGTTGAATGAATAAATTTCTTAAAGTAACAGAATAATGGGATGGTACAAATAGATGTCCAGAAGGTGAATAGATCAATTTTAATTTTATTTCTAACCATTATATGTAGACAAAAGTTGCGAAATAAAGTAAGGGGCAAGGAACTTGTGCAAGGGTAAATGGAGGGATAGTTTTATTCATCCATTAGTTGCATATCCTAGCATAGAGCCAATATAAGTAGAGATGTTGGTAGGGGATTTGCTTGTCTATTGGTTGGTAGTAAGAGGATACTAGCAAGGGAAAGCTGGTCACCTACACTCATCATTCCAAGATTAAATGGGGTTAAAGGTCACAAAGTTAACTTATGAAAGAAGAAACTCAACTAGTGAGGCTAGCTAAGTAGGTAAAATTATTAAGCGAAATAAGAAGTAATGGAGATCGATTGTTCATTAAGTTAATGCCAGTAAGTTAGTCGAGTGTTGAATGGTTGGGTTGAAAATGGCTAAGTGGTGCCAGGAAAAGGAAGGCTTTGCCTTAATCTTTTGGGGTAATGTTTGTGGTGCACCCATGAGAAAATGTTCATTATGACCAATCAAAGGACAACTAACAAGTAGCTACATTGTGAAGTAATCCCCCACCTAGTTAAGCAATTTGGAAAGAAGGGAGCATAATGTGTCTTGGAGGGCTTTGAGAGGGTTGTTACCAGTGATATATTAGAACTCTTATGGCTCTCTAAGGTGCTAGGCAATGTATCAACCTTGGAGACAATTCTTGGTTAGGAAATTAGTGAACAACATTGACTACAATAGATGCCATTAGGTTAGGTGTATGATGTAGTGACATTTGTTGCCTAATTTGGGTCTTGGAGCTTAAGGCACCAACATAAGATCCTAGTGCACTTAAGAAGGCTTCTTAGAGCTTATTAGGCTTCTTTCCAAATTGAAACTAGAACACGTTGAGTTTAGCCTCACACTATTTTGAACTCATTGTAGAGGTTGAAGGGTCCCGTACTGAGAATTATAGATTATCACTTCCTTTAGTATTTGTTGTATAGATATTAATTCTGTAGAGCTGGGAACCATTGAGGGTTTCTATGCTAGGCTCATAAGGTCGTATTATGCTTAATTGAATCCTTATGATTCTAGTTTTGTAGTTTACTTGTTGGGTATGTTTAGCTTTGGTGTATAGTTAATTCCACATCAAATTTATATGCTTTGGTAGATTTGATACTTGGTTTCTAATGAAAGTCATAGGCATTATTTTATATTTTATTACTTCTCTTATTGTTTAAGTCAAAGCATAACTAGAAGTATAAAGGTTTTAACTAGTGTACACTTAATCAATTAGCTAATTGCGACTTGTGTGAGACAAGTTCCCATGAGTTCCCTGGGTAGGCCGATGAGGGTCTGCCACAAGCTTCAATCATGCTAACTTGATTCCAAACTAGTAAATTATTGAATAATCCTAAAGCTCACTGATTATGGCTCAAACAATCAACTTCTCAACCATAAATAAACCATGTATAACCATTAATCAATATAAATTATTTATCCTATATTTATTATAGAAACATGCAAAACTAAAAACTTGACTACACATTCAACTAACAATTCATTGGATGGTGATGCCCGATGGTATCTTCGTTGTATGACATGCTGGGCCTGAAGAGACTTCCGGTGAGAAGGTATCTGCAAGATCTTGAAGAAAGTGGGTTAGGAGCTCCTCGGAGTGTGTTTCCTGGGGAGGAGTTTCCGACGCCCAAGTCAGTGTACAGGAGAGGAGTTGTTTAAGAGTTGAGAATATAAAGGAAAGAATCTCATGTCCTTTACCTGGGAGCCTCCTGAGTATTTATAAGAGGATGGAGGGAGAAGCCCATTTTACACAACCTGTTCAGATCAGGACACGTGTTCGACTATATCTTATATGTACCTTCAAAGACAGGCATCTCCAACTGGCCGTAGACAGTTCCGGCCAGAAGGTAGGGGCATGTGTAAGGCTTCTGTGTTAGAGATCCCTCAACTGTATTTGTCATTTTCTGTAAGACTCTTTTAGAAGTGTGAGACCCCTTCGGGTAGGGACTTTCCTCGAGTGCTACTGGGGAAGGCTTTTTGGAATGGCAGACCATCTTTGGGAGACCTTTTCCTCTATTGAGGATAGTGGACTTATAATCTCGAGGCTGGTAGTGTGCAAATCTGAGGGTGGCGATGAGCCTTTTTCCCAGAGGCAGCTATGTGTATTACTGAGGGTGGTGGAGAGATTCCTCCTGAGGTTGGTGTTATAAAGTCCCAATGGTAGTGTTAGATTCCTCCGAGGGAAAAGGTCTTTGTGGGTGATAGCCCTTCAGCTATCACATGCCCCCCTTTAGAGTACCGAAGGTACTAATCATCTAGAAGCATGTTTACTAGAATCCTTCCTTTGGGAAGCTTCAGTTGTCCCTGGTAGAAGGACTTCTTTTGTTTGAGTTCGTCTCCTCGGCGCAACTAGCTTTCATGGCCCAAGACACTTCCTTTTGCCGATGTAGTATCTTCATCATTTTTTGGGACTCTTTATGTGTGTTCTTACTTTTGGTGAGGTCACACCTTCAAAATATGATAAGCTATTCTATCCTCAAGCCGAATTCTTCAATTAACCGAGGTTATATCTTCGAAGGTGAGGAGCTATTTTCCCCTCAGGGTTTTTTCTTCCTGCCTTCTACCAGTGAACCGTCCTATCTTTTGACCGAGCAGTCGCGTCACTTTGGGATAGGCAATATAGGCCTACTAGTGTCAGAAGGCATGCCCTTGTTTCTCACGTTGTGTGACATGTGTCATCAGAACATTAGCGATTAGTCATGTCCATTACATCGATTACATCCCTTCACTTGCGAGGGGTCATTATGGCGACGTTTTGCCTGCCTCCTCAGTCTATAGAAAGCCTTTCTCTTTTAGAGTTTCCTTACTTCTTCTACTTTCATTCCTTTTGTTCTCGGACTTCCTCTCATTTTCTAGCTTTTTCTTGTGGCGGCGTTAGTGGCGAAGCAATTTCCGGCAAGTTTCATGGCATTTTCCAAAGTTTCCCCAGTTTTCCAAATAGGTGGGCTTCCTTCCGAAGTTGCTTTTTTTCTTCCTTTTTTTTTTTCCTTTTCCTCCATCTGTTTGAGCTTAGGGTCTTGATAACCAAGGATGTCGGCCGAACAAGCCAAGGTTACTGCTTTTCCCAAGAGTTGGATCCCTTTTGACTCCCATATAAGCTGTGTGACTTCGAAGAAGTTGGAGAAGTGGAGACTGAAGTTCTTTCTCCCTTTTTATGCAAAAATTAGGCTGCTCGGTCGTAATGAATTGAGCTACCTTCCTCATTCGAAGGAGATTACTGTCTTTAGAGCACAACTGAAGGTGGATCTTTGTTACCCTCTTTCGAGGGTGGTTTCCAACTTCTGCTATTTCCACGGCATAGCCGTCAATCAGATGACCCCGAACTCTTACGCATACTTTAACGCCTTGCTATATATGTGTGGAGTTTTCAAAATTGTCCCACACTTTATCTTCTTTCTCCAAAACTACAAACTTCATCCTATCCCGAATGAGGGGTTTTACTTCTTGCTCTCTCAGGGATATAGGAGCAAGAGATTTACGTTCACCCTCGGCACCAAAGACAGCTGGCGAGGATGGCAAAAGAAGTATTTCTTCATTGAGATTGATGAGAAGTGGAAAGATCTTCTAGCTCAATGGGCTTCAGGTACCCTGGCCACCGATGTAGTGGATCCGAGGAAGTTGTTAACTTTAGAACTGGAGTCTCAGTTTAAAAAGTTCGACAGCCCTATTTGGGCTGTCGTGGACTAGGATGCCCAACCACCTTCACGTTCTCTCTACCCATTCCCCATTAGATGGAGCTTCATGATCAAGGAGGTTCTTCTCGAACTTGGGGTTATCACCAAACACATTGCTGACAAAGATATGCCAAAGCCATTGGTGGATGAAAAGAAGGCATGGCCTGTTCTGCTTCTTTGGGGCAAACTCTCTTACTCTGTCCTTGTAGAAAGTAAGCTAATCGTTCAACTGTAATGCTAGAATTTTTTATACTTACACTAATATTTTCTCCTTTGTAGAGATGGGCGATAAGTCTGCGGCCTTCTACAAGAGTTTGTTTCTTAGCCAAGCCAAGAAAGGGGAGCAGAAAAAGAAGACTCTAGAGAGAAAGAAGGGGCAATTGGTCCATTTTCGGCTCCGAAGTCAAAGAAAACAAAGGAAGACTCCTTGCTCCTTCCCCCTGAAGGCCAAGTTAAGGTGCCATACCAAACATCCGTGGGTGCTGACACGCCTTTGGGCGCGGCCATCTTCTCGACCCGACCAAGTCCCAATGTTGCTGCTGAAACACTAGGAACCTCGCTGGGGGTGATTTCGACTTAGGAGGCCCAAGAGAGGCAGAGGCGCAAAGGGAAATAAATCCCTGCTAAAGTACTCGACGTTAGTGATTTTGACGCCGAACTTGCACCAGGTTTGTCTCTTAGCCATTCATCTATGAGTTTTGGATTTTTCGGTATTTTAGACCTTGTAGATGAATGGCTAAGAGATAATGTAATAAAGGAACTTTAGCGTGACTTTCCGGAGGATTGGGCCCAAACTGTGTGGATGACAGACCACCTTCAGTAAAGGGCCATTTAGGACTCAAAGATTCCAAAAGACAAGGTCCCGAAGGAACCCTTCTAGACCGTTACCGAGGGCATGAAATTTTTTTCCGAAGAGTGTTAGAAGATGGTCCCTCATATGGCGAGGTGCATCATGACCAGCACCGCCTTTCAAACCTTGACCGAGGACAAACCGAACGAGGTTATCCTCACCGCTCGAAAGACCGAGCAAGCTGCTTAGGTGATCCCTAGTACTTAGAAAATTTTTGATTTCTTAAACTCTTCAAACTTGTTATGGCTTACATTAGGTATTTTCCACTTGCAGCTACTGGCATACAGAGGCTACTTTCGAGCTTGGGCAACCAAACAGTCTGCCATCTAGAGTTAGTCAGAGGAGAACTTGACTAAGGCCAAGGAATTGTTCACCAGCTCATGTGTGAAATACGGCGAGCTCAGCAAGATTGCAAAGGAGGACCTAGCCAAGCTTCGCCAGGAAGTGCTAGAGAGCTAGAGGAGGCTCCTTGAAGAGTGCTCCCTAAAAATATCTAACCTCGGGGCGAGGGTGGTTAAGTTGACCTCAGAGGGGAAGGCTCTTTGGATGGAGAAAGAAGGCACAGTAACTAACCTTATTGAGTCACTGGAGAGCAATGCCGAATTCCTCACCGAAATTGAGCGATTCAAGAAACAGAAGAAGAAGAAGAAGAAGAACGTAGAGAATGAGGTTGAGGCACTGAAGAAGGAGCTGGAGGACCTTAGGGCTGAGAAAGCTAAGGCATTTGAGGCAATCAAGTCTTCATTCCAAGATAGCTTTTGCCTTGCTCGTCATCTCTTCTTTTTGTAATACCCCAATCTTGACGTCTCCTTCTTAAGTGCCCTCGACATCCCCAAAGGACCATCTTTGCCATGGTAAAAAATTGAATACCTCAACCTTCCTGCTCCTTTTTCCTTGGCGAGAGATGCAAGTAATGAAGATGAGGATAATGCAGAAGGTGGTGATGCCGAAGATGCAAATGCCAAGGACCCTAAAGATGTTTATGATAACCAATACGACATAGTTTTTTTTTTTTTGTACTACCATTCTTAATGGAACTTTATTTTCCAAAAATTTGGCTAAGTCAACAATGGGTATGACCTCTGATACGACCTTCGGCGTTTACCATATTTGGTAATGTCGGGCTCAGCACCTTCGGTCACGTACTTCCTTAAAATTTTACCAAGGATTCACAACCTTAGTTGTTCTCGAAGGTAGTGTCTGATTATCTTTGGTGAGTCATGAATATCATTCTAAGTGTTTTAAGAATAGAATCAACCATATTCAGTCAACCATATTCAGAATCAACCATATTCGGTCAGCTATATTCAGACAAATTGGTTCATAGAAAAACACTTAGGTACTTTCAGGATTAACCATATTCGGTCATCCACCTTCGGCGATACTCGTACAATATCACTTTCGGAAGTAACCATATTCAGTTAAACTCATTTATAAAATTCTAAGTGTAGAATTTTTTCAAAGAGTCAAAATGCCATGTGTTCTTCAACTCTTCTCCTTCGACATTTCTGAGCTTATAAACCCCTGGCTGAACTTCCTCGAAAACTAACTAAGGACTTTCCCAATTTGCCTGAAGTACGCCATAAGATGGTCTTTAGGGTTCCAGTTCCGCCTTTCGGAGAACAAGGTCTCCTTTCTTGATCCCTTTGGGTTTAACATAAAAGTTCGCAATAATTGCTACCCTCTGTTGAAAGGCTTTTCTTCTGAGCTCAGCCATCTCTTTATGTTTGTCAATCATGTCTAACTTAGCCTTTAAACATGGTTGTTCCCTTTTTCATTAAACACTTGTATTTTGATAGATGGTTGTATGACTTCGATGGGGATAATGGCCTCAGTATTAAAGACAAGTGAAAAAGGTGTTTCACCAATAGTTCTTCTAGGGGTTGTTTGGTAGCTCCATAGCATACTCAAGAGTTCCCCCGGCCATTGTCCCTTTGCCTCTTTCAACCTCTTTTTCAGGCCATCTTTTATTGTCCTATTAGACACTTCAACTTGTCCATTGCATACGTACCTTCGATTTCAAGTACCTCGGCAATAAAATCTGCCAACACTTGAGTTTTATTGCCCTTCTTAGCTCATAAGTGATATCATACTTGTCTAGCTTGATGCACCACTTCGATAATCGACTCGAGTGGTCCACCTTCTGCATGACATCCTATAGAGGTAAGTTACTTCGAGCTATGATGGGATGTCATTGGAAATAAGGCCAAAGCCTCCTGCTTGCCAATACTAGGGCATAGATGGCCTTTTGCAGAAGAGGCTACCTAACTTCAAAACCATGCAGGGACTTACTCACATAGTATACTGGCCACTACTTTCCTCCTTCCTCCCTAACCAGAACTGAACTTATGGCTTTCTCAGTTNATTAGGAAAGGATCATCATGTAGAAACTTCACTGTAGACCCATCTTTCCAAACAAGCTTATTTGTTGAGTTGTCGAATTCTATCTTTGCGATTTTAAGAGCTTTCCTTTTCCTCTCGGCTGAGGGTATTCTAGTTGTGATCGTCTAGATTATACTGACCGAAAGTGGCGGGTGTTTCCTAGGACTTCGGTTACAACGTTGATCAGAGTCATAATCTTCATCCTCTCCATTTCTATCTTCTTCTTTTCTTTCTCGAGCTTTGGGCAACGGCATCCGCAAGTAGCATCGAAGTTGCCCCAACTTGATCAAAGATTCAATATACTTCCTCAGCTGGAAACAATCCTCAGTATCGTGCCCATGGTCTTAGTGAAATTGACAGAATTTCTTCATGTTCTTCTTGTTGTCTGAGGTCATGGCCTTCGGACTTTAGATTATGGTTCCTTGCCTTTCCATGGCCATCAGAATGTTTGTTCTTGTAGTGTTTAGGGGGGTGACCAATACTGGCATTTTCTCCTTTGCTTTGCGAGGTCTGGCCCCTCCCTCGGTTGAATACCGAGGTTGGTGACTCTGACCCTCGGAGTGATTATGGTCGAACTTTAAGCCGCCCATCCTTAACTCCTCGACTATCATGTGTTGTTCTACCCTTCGGTAGAATTCTTCGAGGGTGTTAGGGGGATCCTTGGAGAACTCATAGAAGAGTTGTGAGTCCCCCCTGAGTCCCCTGATCATAGCGAGGATTTAGATTATGGGGCAGAAGTCTGACACACTGAGGACTTCTTGGTTAAACCTTTCGACATAGTCCCGAATGGTTTCCCTATTCTTTTGGGCTATGTCAAACATTTGGATGGGCATCTTCGCCATCGGCTTGGTTCCGATGAACTGCTAGGTAAAGGTGGTGGACAACTCTTGGAAACCCATTATGGTTCCGAGGCCCAGGGAGTTTTACCACACAGTTGCCAGCCTCGATAAGGTCACTTCGAAACATTTGTAAAGGGTGGCATCATCGGCACCATGCAGCACCATGCTCCTCCTATATTTCATCAAGTAGGCTTCGGGATCACTGTGCCCATCATATGTCTCCACACGTGGTGCTAGGAAGTCATTGGGCATTCATGCCTCTACTATCATACGAATGAAGGAGGACTCCTCTCCGGTGAAGGTCTCCGACAGCCTTGACCAAACAGGCTTTTAAGAAACCTGTTTTTCCATCTTTTCCAACCTTTCCAGGATTTTCTCCATTAGGATGGTAGTACCGTCCTTTCCTAGTTGCATGACAACCACACGCAACGGGGAATGATGTCTTCTTTTCGAAGAGTAACTTCTCTAGTGCGAGGATAGAGACTGCTCGTTTGGGAATGGACTTTACTTGCAGGAAGTTCTGGGCTCTTTCGACCCAGTCCCTATAGTGTGACATCCTTGGGACGGTATGTTCTCCATTGAGGACTCATCATGAGAGCCTTCAGAGCTTTGACAATGTGACTTATGACTTTTCTCTGGACATGCATCTGGAAAGGATGCTCTTCCTTTTAGAGGTGCTATTGCCCACATTTGGTCGAGTTTTTGTGTCATTTCAGCCATGATAGAATGCTGAAAATTGCGGAGAAAGCCCATTGTGACCATCAGAGGACGCTCATTCTCTAGCAAAGAAGTCTCCGCTGCAGGCTGTTCAGTCATTGTTTGAGTTTCTTGCGTGGATTGGGACCCTGAGAGTCCCTTGTCCATTGAATGATGAGTCTCAACAATAGCGACTTAAGAATGGGTTCCCACAAGCGGCGCCAAATAATGCCTGATAGCATCTTCGTTGTATGACATGTTGCACTTGAGAGAGACTTCCGGTGAGAATCTATTTGCAAGATCTTGAAAAAAGTGGGTTTGGAGCTCCTCGGAGTGTGTTTTCGGGGGAGGAGCCTCTGATGCCCAAGTCAGTGTACGAGAGAGAAGTTGTTTAAGAGTAAAGAGTATAAACGAAAGAGTTCTGTGTCCTTTACCTGGGAGCCTCCTGAGTATTCATAGGAAGATGGAGGGAGAAGGCCGTTTTACATAACTAGTTCAGATCAGGACACGTGTTTGGCTAGATTTGATCCGTTCCTTTGAAGACAGCCAACTCCAGTTGGCCGTAGGCAGTTCCGGCCAGAGGATAAGGGTGTGTGTGAGGTTTCTGAGTCAGAGATTCCTCAACTGTAATTGTCATTTTTCTGTGAGACTCTTTCGGAAGTGTGAAACCGCTTTGGGCAGGGACTTTCCTCGAGGGCTATTGGGGAAGGTACTTCGAAATGGCGGACCATCTTTGGGAGACCTTTTCCTTTGTCGAGGATAATGGACTTATAATCCCGAGGTTGGTAGTGTGCAAATCCGAGGGTGGCGAAGAGCCTTTTTCCCAGAGGCAGCTATGTGTATTACTGAGGGTGGTGGAGAGATTCCTCTCGAGGTTGGTGTTATAAAGTTGAAAGGGTGGTGTTAGATTCCTCCGACGGAGAAGCTCTTTGTGGGCAATAGCCCTTCAACTATCACATGGACAATGATAAACATAATTTCATAGTAGGATTCAGCATTCCCAATAGTGCAACCTTTTCTCCTAATTTTTAAAACCACAAAGAAAA
>KK900689.1:0-49734 GCA_000696445.1 Aquilaria agallochum
GGACTAAGCTTCATCCAAGAGGAGATGGTCCATTCCAAGTCATTAGGAAGATCAATGACAATGCATACATGCTAGACTTGCCTGGTGAGTACAATTTGAGTGCTACTTTTAATGTTTCTGATTTGTCTTTGTTTGAACATGTAGATTCGTGGACGAATCATTCCAAGGAGGGGGGAGTTGATATGATCAAGGAAGGCACACATGGAGAAGGAAAGGACCCATTGAAGGTTTCTAGTGGACCTATGACAAGGAAGAAAGCTAAGGAGCTCTCAAGTGCACTACAAGGCTTTGTTTCAAGTTTCTTCATGGAGAATGGACATGAAAATTCACAAGGAGTTGCTAGAAATTTCAAGACACCATATGGAAATGATGGAAATGCTTGGTACTCAATTCTGGAGTGCTTAGACAAGTCTCAAAACAAGGACATCAAGGGCAACACTCAAAGTGCACCATTTGAGCCACCTTAAGTGTTCTTATTGCATTTTGTGTCCACAAGCTGGATTTTTGAGCTCTAACTTTCCAGACCTTCATTACCACATCTAAGATGAAGATTCATGCCATTGGAACTCAAAGATTCAAGCTTGGAGCTGAAGATACAAGAGAGAACCTTAAAGTGCCCAAAATGCACCCAAAAAGGCTATTTGGGAGTTTTTGGGTTTAATCTTGTATTTATATTTTATTTTCGTTCAAATCCTATTTAGATACATTATTTAGGAAGTTATTTAGGCTATGGAATAGTTTTAAATCGTTTTGGACAAGTGGCATACGCTGCATTCATTAAACTTGTTCAAACTAGGAATTAGAGTCCTAATTTGACTAGGATTTCCTATGTCTTTGTATCTAGGATTCCTAAGGGATTTAGGCTGCGAATTTTGCCCAGATTTTAACCCTAGTTTAGGCCTATATAAAGGCACATATTCTGGATGTAAACACACAGANGCTTGTGTTCTTAGAGTTCTATACTTCTCGTTTCTAATCACAGGTTGATTAGGGGTGGGGGTTTTAAACCTAGTCTTTTTGATGTCTTGCGGAGCTTGAATCACATCTTGGGTGCGTTTCATGGTCTTTATACCATCGGGGTTCGCATCAATGTGTCACATGAGTTTGCCTTACATAATGACTTGTACAATAGACTATCGAAGATTAACTTCGGTAAGTGTTCATACCTTCTAAACCAAGCACAAAACCCTTTACCCAAGCAACTTACTTCTCCATACCCTTTCCCGTAACGCATAAAATTTAGGGCATGGGTTATATGAATAACTTAGTAAAGGATCATACAACATAATGCCTATGTAAACATATCTAAGACTTGGTTCCCTTGTACTTGCACATAAGACACTAAAACAAGCAAGATAGACATGTACATATAGCAATATAACAACTAGTAATACAACTAATGGTCAGCACACACAAACAAGCACCAAAGCACACATTACACACACACCACACACCAGTAATAGATTCGGCCAACAGTGCGTAGCAAGTACCACCTATTTGAAGTTCATTGTTCAATTTGCATCAGTTTTGTAACCTACATAGAGCTCCAGATTTAAGACTGAGTTGGCCAAACCATACTTGAATCCCAGTACTTGCTTTCCAACATAACTAGCTAGTGAATTCCTTAGTTACTTAATAGTAACCCTAGCCCCTACAGCATCATAGGTTCCTCGAGCCATTAAGCTATCCCCTAAATGCCTAATGCTCAACTTGAATAAGGTAATTCATAACCAATTCAAGAAGAACATGATGATTCCTTACCAAACAGTGCTACCCCTTCTCGGCCAAGCTCTCCTTGCCCTATTCAAGCTTTGCAAGCAAGCCTCCAAGGTTGCCTACATCTGAAAACTCCTTGGATAAGCTTGATTCCACTCATTTGCTTGAATTCCACTATAATTTGGCAAAAACCTGATCATGAATCACAAGAACAATTTGAATCCTTGCAAATAGAGCTCCAATCGAAACCCAAACCTTCATTTGGAAATAAAGCCATGCATAATTACTTAGTTTTCCAGGTGGCACTAAAATGGGTCCAAAACCTAGCTTAGGTAAGCTTACTTTAGTGCATGGTGCATTGTGATTCCCTCAAACATAACTCTAACAATTTAACCACCCAAATATAAGTGCAACTGAGCCATCAAGCTTACAACTCCACCATTAACCTCCAAGGTCTCCTAAGCATGCACTTGCATGCACCCAGGTAAGCCTACCTTCAGTACACCCTAAGTAGCTTCTTGGCCTACTTGCCTAAACCTTAGCATCTCTTGTCATTGCCCTACTAGGCTTTGTTGCCATTCCTAACTAGCCCAGGCTTGTACACTAAGGAGGGTTATGACACATCTTGTTTGGAGTGTAAACATTCACAACTTGCTTAGAATGAAATGGAAACATTCAACTTGTTTCAAATAAGCATTCAAAACTTGCTTAGAATGAAATGGCAACAATCAAAACATGTTTGGAAGGGAAACAATCACAACTTATTTAGAATAAAATGGAAACATTCATAACTTGTTTAGAATAAAATGGAAGCATTCACAGCTTGTTTAGAATGATATAGAAACATTCAAAACTTGCTTAGAATGAAATGGCAACAATCAAAACATGTTTGGAATGGAAACAATCACAACTTATTTAGAATAAAATGGAAACATTCATAACTTGTTTAGAATAAAATGAAAGCATTCACAACTTGTTTAGAATGATATAGAAACATTCACAGCTTGTTTAGAATGAAATGGAAACATTCACATATTATTTGGAATAGAATCACTAACAACTTTTTAGAATGAAATGGAAACATTCATAACTTGTTTATAATAGAAAGATTCACAACCTATTTGGAATGGAAACATTCACAACTTGTTTGGAATGGAAACATTCATAACTTGTTTGGAATGGAAACATTCATAACTCCTTGGAATAAAATGGAAACATTCACAACTTCTCTAAAATGAAATTGAAGCACTCACAACTTGTTTACAATGAAATGGAAGCAATCATGACTTGTTTAGAGTGAAAAGAAAACATTCACATCTTGTTTAAAAAAAACATTCACAACTTGTTTAGAATGAATCAAAACATTCACAACTTCTCTGGAATAGGTGCATTCATAAATTGTTTGGAATGGAAACATTCACAACTTGTTTAAAATGGAAACATTGGCAACTAATTTAGAATGGCAAAGAAACATCACAACTTGTTTAGAATGAAATGGAAACATTCATAACTTATTTAGAATGAAATGGAAACATTCACATCCTATTTGGAATAAAAACATTCATAACTTATTTAGAATGAAATGCAAACATTCATAACTTGTTTGGAATAGAAACATTCATAACTTCTTTAGAATGGCAACATTCACATCTTGTTTGGAATGGAAACATTCAAAACATGTTTCGAACGGAGACATTCATAACTTATTTTGAACAAAATGCAAACATTGAAAAGTTTTTTAGAATGAAATGGAAGCATTCAAAACTTGTTTAGAATGAAATGCAAACATCCGCATCTTTTTTAAGAATAGAAATATTCATAATTGTTTAGAATGACATGGAAACAACTTGTTTAGAATATAAGCATTCACAACTTGTTAGGAATGGAAACATTCATAACTTGATTGGAATGAAAACACTCACAACTTGTTTAAAATGAAATAGAAACATACGCAGCTTGTTTAGAATGAAATGAAAGTATCGACAACATGTTTGGAATGAAATGGAAACATCCTTATCTTTTTTGGAATAGAAACATTCACAACTTGTTTAAAATGAAATGGAAACATTCACAACTTGTTTGGAATAAAAAGATTCACAACTTTTTGGAATGGTAACATTCACATCTTGTTTGGGATTGAAACATTCGTAACTTGTTTGAAATGGAAACATTCACAACTTGTTTAGAATGAAAGGGAAACAATCACAACTTATTAATGCTAAAATAGAAATGTTCATAGCATATCTAGAATGAAGTGGAAGCATTCACAACTTGTTTAGAATGAAATGGAAACATTGACATATTGTTTGGAATAAAGACATTGATAACTTGTGTAGACTGAAATGGAACCATTCACAACTTGTTTGGAAAGGAAACATTCATAACTTGTTTGGAATAAAAACATTCATAACTTTTTGGAATGAAATGGAAACATTCACAACTTGTCTAGAATAAAATGGAAGCACTCACAACTTCCTTAGAGTGAAATAGAAGCATTCACAACTTGTTTAGGGTGAAATGGAAACATTCATATTTTGTTTTGAATAGAAGCATTCTTAAGTTATTTAGAATGAAATGGAAACATTCACAACTTGTTTAGAATACAAACATTCACAAATTGTTTGCAATGGAAGCATAAATAAATTATCTGGAATGGAAACGTTCACAACTTATTGAGAATAAAAGGGAAACATTCATAACTTGTTTAGAATGAAATGGAAGCATTCACAACTTGTTTAGAATGAAAAGGAAACATTCACATCTTGCTTGTAATAGACACATTCATAACTTATATAGAATAAAATGGAAACACTCACAACTTGTTTGGAATAGAAACGTCCATAACTTGTGTGGAATGGCAACAATCACATATTATATGGAATGGAAACATTCACAACTTGTTTGAAATGAAAAGATTGATAACTTCTTTTGAATGGATTGGAAACAATCACAAGTTGTTTAGAATGAAATGGAATCATTCACAACTTGTTTAGAATGAAATAGAAACATCAACATTCTGTTAGGAATATACATATTCCAAATTTTTTAAAATGAAATGGAAACAACTTGTTTGGAATATAAACATTCACAACATGCAAAGAATGGAAACATTCATGACTTGTTTGGAATGGAAGCATTTATGACTTGCTAAAAATGAAATGCAAACATTCACAAATTGTTTAGAATAAAATTGAAGCATCCACAACTTATTTAGAGTGAACTCAAGACATCTGCATATTGTTTAGAATAGAAACATTCATAACTTGTTCAAAATAAAATGGAAACATTCACAACTTGTTTGAAATTGAAACATTGACAGCTTGATTGAAACGTTCACAACTTGTTTAGAATGGAAACTCTCACAACTTCTTTAGAATGAAATGGAAACAATCACAACCTATTTATAATGAAATGGAAACATTCGCTTCTTATCTAGAATGAAATGGAAGCATTTGCAACTTGTTTAGAATGAAATGTAAACAGTCACAACTTGATTACAATGGAAACATGCAAAACTAGTTTGGAATGAACATATTCACACCGTGTTTAGAGTGAAACGAAAACATTCAAACCTAGCTTAGAATGAAATAGAAACATTTACAATGTTCACAACTTGTTTAGAATGAATTGAAATCATTCACAACATGTTTACAATGAAATGGATGCATTCATAACTTGTTTAGAATGAAATGGAAACATTCAAAAATTGTTTGGAATAGAAATCTTCACAACTTGTTTGGAATGGAAACATTCACATCTTGTTTGGAATGGAAACATTCACAATCTAACATTCACAACTTGTTTAGAGTGAATTGGAAATATTCACAACTTGTTCTGATTCAAAAAAATCCACAACTTCTTTGCAATGGAAACATTCACATCTTTTTTGGAATGAAAACATTTGTAACTTGTTTGGAATGGAAATATTCACAACTTGTTTAAAATGACATGGAAACATTCAGAACTTCTATAGAATGAAAGAGAAGCATTCATAGTTTCTTTAGAATTGAATGGAAACATTGACATTTTGTTTGGAATAGAAACACTCACAACATGTCAAGAATGACATGGAAACTTTCACAACTCGTTAGGAGTAAAAGCATTGGTAACTTGTTTGGAATGAAAACATTATGGAAACATTCACAACTTGTTTGGAATGGAAATGTTGGCAACCTATTTAGAATGAAATGTAAACATTCACAACCTGTTTAGAATGAAATGGAAAAATTCATAACTTGTTCGGAATGAATTGGAAGCATTCACTAGTTGTTTAGAATACCATGGATACATTCACATATTGTTTGGAAGAGAAATATTTATAACTTGTTTAGATTTAAATGGAAACTTTCACATCTGGTTTGTGAAAGAAAAAATCACAACTTGTTGGGAATGGAATCATTCACCTCTTATTTGTAATGGACACATTCATAACTTGTTTGGAATGGAAGCATTCATAACTTGTTTATAATGAAATGGAAACCTTTACAACTTGTTTAGAATGAAATGCAAGCATTTACAATATGTTTAGAATGAAATGGAAACATTCATGTCTAGTTTAAAATAAAAACATTCAAAACTTGTTCAGAATGTAGTAGAAACATTCACAACTTGTTTGGAAGAGAAACATTCACAACTTGTTTCAAATGAAAAGATTCACAACTTGTTTGGAATGAAAATCGAAACATTCATAACTATTTCAGAATGAAATGGAAAGATTTACAACTTATTTGGAAGAGAACAATTCAAAACTTGTTTAGAGTGGAAAGATTCACAAATTGTTTGGAATGGAAATGTTCACAACTTATTTAGATTGAGATGTAAACATTTACAAGTTATTTGTAATGAAATGGAAGCATGCTAAGCTATGTTAGAATCAAATGAAAACATTCACATCTTGTTAGGAATAGAAACATTCACAGCCTCTTTAGAATAAAATGGAAACACGCACAACTTGTTTAGAATAAAATGGAAACATTCACATCTTGTTTAGAATGGAAACATTCACAACTTGTTTGGAAATGAAATGTTCATAACTTATTTAGAATAAAATGGAAACATTCACAACATAGTTAGAATGAAATGGAAGCATTCATAACCTGTTTAGAATGAAATGGCAACATTCATATCCTGTTTGGAAAAAAAATGTCTGCAACTTTTTTAGAATGACATGGAAATATACACAACTTGTTTGGAATAGAAATATTCACATCTTGTTGAGAATAGAAACATTCAAAGCTCATTTGGAATGGAAACATTGACAACGTATTTGGGAAGGAAGCATTCACAACTTGTTTAGAAGGAAATGGGAACATTCACAAATTGCTTAGAATGAAATGCAAGCATTCACAAATTGTTTAGAATGAAATGAAAACATTCATATCTTGTTTGGAATAAAAACATTAATAAATAGATTCACATCATGCTTGGAATGAAACTTGTTTGGAATATAGAGATTCACAACTTATTTGGAATGAAAACATTCACACCTGTTTGACAAGGAAACATTCACAACTTGGTTTGAAATGAAACATTCACAACTTGTTTAGAAAGAAATGGAAACATTCATATCTTGGTTGGAATGAAATGGAAGCATTCAAAACTTTTGGAATGAAATGGAAACATTCACATCATGTTTGGAACAGAAACATTCACAATTTTTTTAGAATGAAATAGAATCATTCATAAGTTGTATGGAATAGAAAGATTCACAACTCATTTAAAATGGAAACATTCACAACTTGTTTAGAATAAAATGGAAACATTCACATCTCATTTGGAATAGAAAGATTCACAAGTTGTTTAGAATAAAGTGGTAACATTCACATCTTGTTTGGAGTAGAAATATTCACAAATTTTTTGGAATTAAAACATTTACCTTTTGTCTAAAATGGAAACATTCCCTACTTATTTAGAGTGAAATGGAACAATTCAAAACTTGCTCACAATAAAATGGAAACATTCACAACTTGTTTAGAATAAATTGTATGCATTCACAAGTTGCTCAGAATGAAATGGATAGATTCATGTCTTGTTTGGAAGAGAAGCTTTCACAACTTGTTTAAAATGAAATGGAAACATTCACAACTTGTTTAGAATAAATTGTATGCATTCACAAGTTGCTCAGAATGAAATGGATAGATTCACGTCTTGTTTGGAAGAGAAGCTTTTACAACTTGTTTAAAATGAAATGGAAACATTCAAAACCTATTTGGAATACAAACATTCATAGCTTGTTAAGAATGGAGACATTTAGAACTTGTTTTGAATGGAAACATTCACAACTTATTTACAATGAAATGGAAACTTACATGTTTAAAATGAAATGGAAGCATTTCCAACTTATTTATAATAATGTGGAACATTCACATCTTATAGGAAACTTTCACAACTTTTTAGAGTGAAATGTAAACATTCACAACCTCTTTGGAATAAAATCATTCACAACTTGTTCAAAATGGAAACATTCCCATCTTGTTTGGAATGGAAACATTCACAACTTATTTAGAATGAAATGGAAATATTCGTAAAGTATTTAGGATGAAATGGAAGTATGCACAACTTTTTAATAATGAAATGGAAACTTTCACATCTTCTTTGCAATATAAGCTTTCAAATCTTGTTTAGAATAGAAACTTTCAAATATTGTTTGGAATGGAAACATTTATAGCTTGTTTCAAAAGGAAACATTTATAGCCTATTTGGAAAGGAAACACTCATAGCTTGCTTTGAAAAAAATGGAAATATTCACAAATTGTTTAGAATAAAGTGGAAGCATTCACAACTTGTTTAGAATGAAAGGGATACATTCACGTCTTGTTTGGAATAAAAACATTCACAACTTGTTTAGAATAGTAACATTCACAACTTGATTGGAATGGAAAGATTTACACCTTGTTTGGAATGGAAACATTGACAACTTTTTTGACTAAAAACACTGACAACTTGTTTAGAATAAAATGGAAACAATCATAACTATTGGTGTTGTGCCTAAAAGCCAATCATGGGATGACTGTATTTTGTACATTTAGTCATGATATTTTGTTGAGACTTTAATCTAGTAATTGTGTTTGTTGTTTTATTTTTGTGTGACATAATCGAACTTAATTTCAAACCTAGAATAATAGTAATCTTAAATGTCCCTGGTCTAGTATTATTGTGGAGTAGGTTACAATAGTACATAAAGACTAGCATGTGTGGAGACTAATATGAGATATGTAGTCTACATATGTGTACAAGTTAGAGAACTTATGTACTGGACTGACCCTCCATAAGAACGCTGGATGGATTGTTATATGAGTGTCATACATCATAGACTTTGATACTTCCCTTTATTGCTCATAGTAGAGTGAACATGAAGGTGGTTATTGGGTATGTCATATATCATGTGCAGGGTTTTGTACGAACAAGATAAGATTTGTCCCTCCTATGTAACAAGAGTGATATCTTTGGACTTCTTGATTAAGTGAGACTAAAGAAATGCATGGTCATGCTCAGATGAGCTGATATGGTAAGTCAATGCCATTAGTTTTAGTCAATTTACTCGGTAATCAAGAAAGTTTAGATTGGGTTGTACGAGAGTGATGCATTCCATGTATTGTGCTTAGTCTTAACATATTGGACAAAAGGACAAAGATATATATGAGTAATGATCATAGAGGTTTAGTGGAATCATCGACTTTCCTGTCACTTGGGTAGCAATGATGTGTTGCTAAACACTACTTATTGTTTATGATCATAAATTTGATTTGTGATCATTGTCAATTTGATAGAAGCCTAATGGGTCACAAAGTTGAACCAATTGAATTATTTGAGTGCATGGGCCAAAGGTTGAGCCATTATGAACCCGAAATTAAACCTAACTGGATTAGGGTTTTGAAACCCATTAGGCTTAGGACTTGAGCCTCACTATATATACATCATATAGTAAGAATTTTCGTAGCCCTAGCCCTAGGCTCTTAAAGGATGAAATTAGAAGAGTTCTGAAAAGTTCCAACTGCACTCTCCTCTTCTTTTTCATTGGAGGACAAAAGCTAGCACTGCAGCGTAAGAGGAACGCACCTGCTGAAATTTGGTGGAGAAGTGGTGATCTGATAGATTCGTGTGAATATAGTAGAGAGGTTGAAGACATCAATTGTTCAAGTTTGTGATTCGACTCAATAGTTGGATGAAAGATCCCAGCCAACTAGGTAAAAAAAATTACAAATACACGATTTACTCTATTTCACTTGGATCTAGGAAGGTTTTAATTATTTTTTTCTATGATTGTTTGGCTCCTGAAACCCTACAACAACTTGTCAAAAATGAAATGGAAGCATTCACAACTTGTTTAGAATCAAAAGGAACCATTCAAAACTAGTTTGGATTGGAAACATTCACAACTTGCCTGGAATGGAAACATTCACAACTATTTTAGAATAAAATGGAAACATTCATAACTTGTTTAGAATGATGTGGAAACATTCACAACTTGTTTAGAATGAAATGCAAGTATTCATAACCTCCTTAGAATGAAATGGAAACTTTCACATCTTGTTTGGAATAGAAATATTCACAACGTGATTAGAATGAAATGGAAACAATCTTAACTTGTTTGGAATAGAAATATTCATAACTTGTTTGGATTTGAAATATTCATAGTTGGTTTGGAATGGAAAGATTCCCAACTTGTTTAGAATTAAAACATTCACAACTTGTTTGGAATAGAAACATTCACAACTTGTTTGGAATAGAAGCAATCACAACCTTTTAGAAAGAAATACAAACATTCACAACTTGCCTCGAATAAAATGGAAGCATTAATGACTTGTTTAAAATGAAATGGAAGCATTCACAACTTGATCAAAATGAAGTGGAAACATTCACATCTTGTTTGCAATAGAAGCATTCACAACATGTTTAGAATGAAATGGAAACATTTACATCTTGTTTGGAATAGAAACCTTCACAACTCATTTGGAATGGAATAGTTCACAACTTATTTAGAATAAAATGGAAACATTCACAACTTGCGTTCAATGAAATGGAAGCATTCACAACTTTTTTAGAATGAAATGGAAACATTCACATCTTGTTTGAAATAGAAAAAATCAAAACTTGTTTAGAATGAAATTGAAACATTCACAACTTGTTTGGAATAGAAAAATTCATAAATTGTTTAGAATGAAGTGGAGACATTCGCAACTTGTTTGGAGTAGAAACGTTCACAACTTTTTCGGAATGGAAGCATTCACAACTTGTTTGGAATGGAAACATTCGCAACTTATTTAGAATGAAATAGAAACATTTAGAACAAGTTTATAATGAAATCAAAGCATTGGGAAACTATTTGGAATGAAGTGGAAACATTCACACCTTGTTGAAAACAGAAACATTCACAAGTTGTTTTGAATGAAATGGAAACAATCATAACCTGTTTGGAATAGAAACAATCGCAACTTGTTTGGAATGGAAACATTCACAGCTTGCTAGGAATGGAAACAATCACATCTTACCTAGAATGAAACAAAAATATTCATAACTTGTTTATAATATAATGGAAGTATTCACAAGATGTTTAGAATAAAATGGAAACATTCACAAGTTGTTTAGAATGTAAATATTCACATCTTGCTTAGAATGGAAACTTTCACAACTTGTTTTGAATGGAAACATTAACAACTTTTTTAGAACAAAATGGAAATGTTTACAACTTGTTCAAAATAAAATCAAAGCATTCACAACCTATTTAGAATGCAAAGGAAACAACCACTTCTTGTTTCATATAGAGCATTCATAACTTGTTTACAGTGAAATGAAAACATTCACCGTTTATTTAGAATAGAAACTTTCACAACTTGTTGGAAATGAACATTCAGGTCTTGTTTATAATGGAAATATTCACATCTTGTTTCAAATGGAAACATTCATAACATGTTTAGAATGAATTGGAAACATTTCCAACTTATTTAGAATAAATTGGAAGCATTTACATCTTGTTTGGAATTGAAACATTCACAACATGCTTAGAATGAATTAGAAATATTCATAACTTGTTTTGAAAAAAAATTTTCACAACTTGTTTGGAATGGAAATATGCACAACTAGTTTTGAATGGAAACATTCACAACGTGTTTATAATGGAAACATTCACAACTTGTTTAGAATGGAATGGAAGCATTCACAACTTGTTTATATTGAAATGTAAACATTCAAAACTTCTTTGGAATAGAAATATTAGCAACTTATTTGGAATGGAAACATTTTCATCTTGTTTGGAATGGAAACATGGACAACTTGTTTTGAATGGAAACATTCACAACTTCTTCACAATGAAATGGAACCATTCCTAACTTGTTCGAAATAAAAACATTCACAACTTGTTTGGAATGGAAATATTCAGATCTTGTTTTTAAAGGTAACATTCACAACATGTTAGGAATGGAAACATTCACAACATGTTTAGAATGAAATGGAAACAATCACAACTTGTTGAGAATGAAATGGAAGAATTCATAACTTGTCTAGGATGAAATGGAACCATTCACAACTTGTTTAGATTCACATCTTGTTTGGAATAGGAAAATTGATAACTTGTTTAGAATGAAGTGGAAACATTCAGAAGTTGTTTGGAATGGAAACATTCATATTTAAATGAAATGGAAACATTCAAACTTACTGAGAATCAAATGGATGCTTTCATAACTTGCTTAGATTGAAATGCAACCATTCAAAACTTGTTTGGAGTATAAATTTTCAAAACTTATTTGGAATGGAAACATTATCATCTTGTTTTGAATTGAAATGTTCACAACTTGTTTGGGGTGCAAACATTCAAGACTTGTTTGGAATGAAATGGGAACATCCATAACTTGTTTGGAATAGAAATATTCACAACTTATTTGGAACGGAAACATTCACATCTTTTTTGGGATGGAAACACCCACAACTTATTTGGAATGAAAACATTCACAACTTGTTTAAAGTGAAATGGAAATGTTCACAACTTGTTCAGAATGAAATGAAAGCAGTCACAGCTTATTTATTGTGAAACAGAAACATTCACATCTTGTTTAGATAGAAACATTCACAACTTGTTCAAAATGAAATGTAAACTTCCACAACTTGTTTGAAATTTAAACATTCACAACTTATTTAGAATGGAAAATTCACAACTTGTTTAGAATAAAAAGGATGCATTCACAACTTGTCTAGAATGAAATGAAAAGATTGATATCTTGTTTGGAATAGAAATATTCATAACCTTTAGAAAGATATGGAAACAATCACAGCTTTTTTGGAACAAAAAGATTCATAACTTGTTTGGAGTGGAAACGTTAACAACTTGTTTGGGATGGAAATGTTCACAAATTATTTAGAATGAAATGTAAACATTCACAACTTGTTTAGAATGAAATGGTGGTATTCAAAACTTGTTTAGATTGAAATGGAAACATTCACATTTTGTTTGGAATAAAAATGTTCACAACTTGTTTAGAAAAAAATGGAAAATTTCAAAACTTATTTGGAATAGAAACATTCACAACTTGTTTGCAATTGAAACAATCATATTTCGTTTGGAATGGAAACCTTCAAACCTTGTTCGGAACGAAAACATTCAAAACTTATTTAGTATGAAACACAAACATTCGCAACTACTTTAGAATGAAATAAAAACATTAACAACTTGTTTAGAAAGAAATGGAAACATTCTAACTTGTTTGGATTAGAAACATTCACAACTTTTTAGAATGAAATGAAAACATTCACAACTTGTCTAGAATGAAATGGAAGCATTCAAAACTTCTTTACAATGAAATGGAAGCATTCAAACTTGTTTAGAATGAAATGGAAACATTCACATCTCATTTGCAATAGAACATTCACAACTTGTTTAGAATGAGATGGAAACATTCACAACTTGTTTGGAATGAAAACATTCACAACTTATTTATAATGAAATTAAAATAATCACAACTAATTTAGAATGAAATGGAAGCATTCACAACTTGTTCAGAATAGAAACATTCACATCTTGCTTAGAATAGAAACATTCACAGCTTGTTTGCAAATCAATGGAAACATTCACCACCTGTTTGGAATAAAAACATTCACAACTTGCTTGGAATTGAAACATTATAACTCGTGTGGAATGTAAACATTCATAACTTGTTTGGAGGGGAAACATTAATAACTTATCAGAATCAAATGGAAACATTGACCACTTGTCTAAAATGAAATGCAAGCATTCACAACTTGTTTACAATGAAATCTAAGCATTTCTAACTTGTTTAGAATGAAACAAAAGGTTCACCTCTAGTTTGGAATCAAAACATTCACACCTCATTCAAAATGAAATGGTAACACTCACAACTTGTTTCAAACAGAAACATTCACAACTTGTTTGCAATGTAAACATTCAGGGGTTGTTTGGAATGTAAACTTTCACAACTTAATTAGAATGAAATGTAAAAATTCAGAACTTGTTCAGGCTGAAATGGAAGCATTCATAACTTGTTTGTACTGAAAATGGAAAGATTCACGTCATGGTTGGCATAGAACCATTCACAACTTTTTTAGAATGAAATGGAAACATTCTCAACTTGTTCAGAATTGAAACTTTCACTACTTGCTCGAATCAGAAACATTCACATCTTGTTTGGAATGGAAACGTTCACAACTTATTTAAAATGAAAACATTCATAACTTGTTTATAATGAAATGGAAACATTCACAACTTGTTTGAAATGAAATGGAAGCATTCACAACTTGTTTACAATAAAATATAAGCAATCACAACTTTATTTAGAATGAAATAAAAATGTTCACATCTTGTTTGGTATAGAAACATTCACAACCTATTTAGAACAAAATAGAAACATTGAAAACTTCTTTGGAATAGAAACTTTCACAACTTGTTTGGAAAAGAAACCTTTACATCTTGCTAATATTGGAAATAGTCACAGCTTGTTTGGAAAGGAAAAATTGACAACTGGTTTAGAATGACACCAAAATATTCACAACTTGTTTAGATTGAAATGGAAGCATTCAAAACCTTTTTGGAGTGGAAACATTCGCATCTATTTTCGAATGAAATAGAAACAATCACAACTTGTTTGGAGTTGAGACATTCACAAGTTGTTTGGAATGCAAAATGTTCACAGCTTATTTAGAACCAAGTGGAACCTTTCACAATATGTTTAGAATGAAATGGAAGCATTCACTAGTTGTTTATATTGAAATGAAAATGTTCACATGTTGTTTGAAATAGAAACTTTTAGAACTTTTTTAAAATGAAATAGAATTGTTTATAACTTGTTTGAAATTGAAACAATCACAACTTGTTTAGAATGGAAACATTGAAATCTTTTTTCAAAAGGCAACATTCTCAACTTGTTTAGAATGGAAACATTCACTACTTGTTTAGAGTAGAAAGATTCACAACTTTTTAGAATGAAATGGAAACACTCACTACTTGTCAAGATTGAAATGGAAGCATTAACAACTTGTGTACAATGAGATGGAATAGAATGAAATGGAAACATTCACAACTTGTTAAGAATGAAATGGAAATGTTATTTTGAATGAAATGGAAACATTCACAACCAACGTGGACTAAAAATGCTCACAACTTGTTTAGAATGAAACATTCAGAACTTGTTTAGAATCAAATGGGAGCATTCACAACTTGTTTCAAATGAAATGGAAACATTCACATCTTGTTTGAAATAGAAACATTCACAATTTTTTTAGAATGAAATGGAAACATTCCCAACTTGTTTGGAATAAAATGGAAACATTCACAACATGTTTAAAATAAAATGGGAACACAAACATCTTGTTTGGAATGGAAACATTCACAACTTGTTTGGAATAAAAACATTCCCAACTTGTTTGGAATGGAAACATGCACAATTTTTTAGACTGAAATTGAAACATTCACAACTTATCTAGAATAAAATGTAAGCTTTCACCACTAGTTCACAATGAAATGAAAGCATTCACAACTTGCTTAAAATGAAATGGAATCATTCAAATCCTGTTTGGAATAGAAATATTGACAACATGTTTAGATTGAAATGAAGACATTCACAACACGTTCAAAATAAAAACATTCATAACTTGTTTCGAATGGAAGCATTTAGAACATGTTTGGAATAAAACATTCACAACTTTTTTTTAAATGGAAATGTCCATAGCATATTTAGAATAAAATGGAAACAATCACAACTTGTTTAGAATGAGGTAGAAGTATTCACAACTTCTTTAGAAAGAAATGGAAACCTTCATAACTTATTTAGAATGAAATGGAAACTTTCACAACTTATTTAGACTGAATCAAAAACATTCATAACTACTTTATGATGAAATGGAAACATTCACAACTTGTTTAGAATTTGCAATAAAAAAATGCACAACATTTTTAGAATAAAACTGAATCATTCATAGCTTGTTTAGAATATAAACATTCACAACTTGTTTGAAAAACAAACATTCACAACTTACTGGAATGGAAACATTCACAATATTTGGAATGAAATGGAAGCATTCATAACTTGCTTACAATGAAATGGAAACATTCACAACTTATTTGGAATGGAAACGTTCAAAACTTATTTAGAATGAAATTGAAACATTCACAACATGTTTAGAACATTCACAAGTGTTCAGAACTTCTTTATAATGAAATGGTAACATTCACATCCTATTTGGAATACAAACATTCATAACTTGTTTGCAGTCAAAACATTCACATCTGGTTGGTAATGGGAACATTTACAACCTATTTAGAGTGAAATGGAAACATTCGTAACTTGTTTAGATTGAAATGAAAGTAGTCACAACTTGTTTATAATGAAATGGAAACAATCAAAACCTGTTTGGAATGTAAACATTCATATCAAGTTGGGAATGAAATGGAAACATTAACAACTTGTTTAGAATATAAACACTTCTAACTTTTTTGGAATGGAAACATTCATAACCTTTTTAGAATGAGGTGGAAACATTTACAACTTGTTTTGAATGAAATGCAAGCACTCACAACTTGTTTAGAATCAAATACAAACATTCACATCTTATTTGGAATAGAAAAAATCAAAACATGGTTAGAATGAATTAGAAATGTTCAGAACTTACTTAGATTGGAAACATTCACATCTTGTTTGGAATGGAAGCAGTCACAACATTTTGGAATAAAATGGAAACATTCACAACTTGTCTAGAAAGAAATGTATGCATTGACAACTAGTTTACCATGAATTTGAAGCATTCATAAATTGTTTGGAATGATATGGTAACATTCACATCTTGTTTTGAATATAAACAATTATAATTTGTTCAGAGTGAAAAAGAAGCATTCGTAACTTCTTTGGATTAGAAACATTCATAACTTGCCTGGATGGGAAACATTCACAACCTGTTCAGAATGGAAACATTCATAACTTGTTTAGAATGAAACATTCAAAACTTGTTTGGAATGAAAACATTCATAACTTTTTTAGACTGAAATGGAAGCATTCACAGCTTGTTTAGAATTAAATGGAAACGTTAGCATCTTGTTTGCAACAAAAACATTCATAACTGGTTTAGAATGAAATGAAAACTTTCATAACTTGTTTAGAGTGAAATAGAAACATTCAAAACTTTTTTAGAATAAATTGAAAGCATTCACAACTTGTTCATAATGAAATGGAAATATTCATATCTTGTTTGGAAAACAAAACATTCACAACTTCTTTGGAATGAAAATGAAATATTCACAACTTGTTTGGAATGAAAAGCTTCTCATGTTGTTTGCATGAAATGGAAACTTTCGCAACTTGTTTAGATTAAAATGGGAGCATTCATAACTTGTTTAAAATGAAATGGAAACATTCAGAACTTGTTTGGAATATTAACATTCACAACTTGTTTAGAGTGGAAATATTTGCAACTTGTTTGGAATGGAAACATTCACAACTTGTTTAAAATCGAATAGAAGCATTCACAATTTGTTTACAATGAAATGGAAACATTCATAAGTTTTGAAGAGAAACATTCACAACTTTTTTTTGAACGAAATGGAAATATTCACAACTTGTTTAGGATGAACTGAAAACATTCACAACCTGTTTGGAATGAAATGGAAGCATTCACAACTTGTTTATAAAGTAATGGAACCATTCACATCTTGTTTAGATTGGAAACATTCACAACTTGCTTAGAATGAAATGAAAACACTCACATCTTATTTGGAATAAAGTAGAAGCATTCATAAATTGTTTAGAATGAAATGAGAAAATTCACATCTTGTTTTGAAAAGAAACACTTAGGACTTGTTTAAAATATAAATATTAATAACTTGTTTAGAATGGAAACATTCACATCCTGTTTGGAGCGGAAACATTCACAACATATTTGGAATGAAAACATTCACAACATTTAAGAATGAAATGGAAAACATTCACAACTTGGCTAAAATGAGATGGAAGCATTCACAATTTGTTTGCAGTGAAATGGAAGCATTCACAAGTTGTTTAGATTGAAATGGAAACATTCATGTCTTGTTTGGAATATAAACATTCACAAATTGTTCAGAAAGAAGTGAAATCATTCACAACTTATTCAGAATAAAAACATTCACAACTTTTTTAGAATGAAATGGAAGCATTCACAACTTGTTTAGAATAAAATCGAAACATTCACATCTTGGTTGTAATAAAAGAATTAATTAGATTGATATGGAAACATTCACATCCTGTTTGGAATAAAAACATTAGCAACTTATTAGAATGAAATGTAAACATTCACAACTTATTTTTAATGAAATGGGACCATTAACATCTTGTTCAAAATTAATTGAAAGTATTCAAAACTTGTTCAAAATGAAATGGAAAAATTCAAAACTTCTTTGGAAAAACAAATTCAAAACTTGTTTAGAATAAAATGAAAATGTTCACAACTTGTTTGGAATATAATCATTCACAACTTGTTAAGAGAAGAAATATTCACATTTTGTTTCGAATGGAAACCTTCCCAACTTGTTTGGAATCAAAATATTCATAACTAATTTAGAATGAAATGGAAACATTCAAAACTTGTTTAGAGTAAAATGGGAGCATTAACAACTTGTATAGTAAAAAATGGAACCATTCACATCTCATTTGGAATAGAAACATTCACAACTCATTTAGAAAAAATGGAAACACTAACAATTTATTTGGAACACTAACAATCACAACTTGTTTGGAATCTAAACATTCATTGCTTATTTGGAATGGCAACATTAACAACTTGTTTGGAATGAAATGCAAAAATTCACAACTTGTTTGGTAAGGAAACATTCACAACTTGTTTAGAATGAAATGGAAACATTAACCACTTCTCTAACATGAAATGGAAGTATTAACAACTTGTTTACAATGAATTGATGGCATTCACATCTTGTTTAGAATGAAATGGAAACATTCACAATATGTTTAGAATAGAAACATTCACAAGTTGCTTGCAATGGAAACATTCACACTTTGTTTGGAGTGGAAAAATTTACAACTTGTTTAGAATAAAATGGAAACATTCACAACTTGTAAAGAATGAAATAAAAGCGTTGACAACATGTTTAGAATGAAATAGAAACATTTAAATCTTGTTTGGAATATAAAAATTTACAACTTATTTAGAATGAACTGGAAGAACTTAGTACTTGTTCGGAATTGAAACATGCACAATTTGTTTGGAATTGAAACATTCACAATTTGTTTGGAATTGAAACATTCACAATTTGTTTAGAATGAAATGGAAACATTCACAACTTGTTTAGAATGAAATGGAACATTCATAACATGTTTAGAATGAATTGAACGCATTCACAACTTGTTTAGAATGAAAAAGGAAACATTCATATCTTGTTTGGAAGAGAAACATCCACAAGTAGTTTAGAATGCAATGGTAATATTCACAGCTTGCTTGGAATGGAAACATTCACATCTTGTTTGCAATGGAAACATTTGCAACTTGTTCGAAATGGAAACATTCACAACTTATTTACAATGAAATGGAAACCTTCACAACTTCTTTAGAATGAAATGGAAATAATCAAAACATGTTTACATTGAAATGAAAACATACACAACTTGTTTAGATTGAAATGGAAACATACACATCTTGTTTGGAAGAGAAACATTCACATTTTTTTAAATGAAATTCAGAATAGAGACATTCACAACTTGTTCAGAATGGAAACATTAACAACTTTTTAGAACGAAATGGAAATAATCACAACTTATTTAGAATTAAATGGAAGCATTCATAACCTGTTTAGAAAAAAAATGGAACCAGTCAGATATTGTTTGGAATAAAAACATTTGTAACTTGTTTAGAATGAAATGGAAACATTCACAACTTGTTTAGAATGAAATGGAAGCATTTATAGCTTGTTTAAATTGAAATAAAAACATTCACTTCTTGTTTAAAATGAAATAGTAACATTCAAACTTGTTTGGAGTAGAAACATTCACAACTTATTTTGATTGAAAACATTCACAACTTGTTTAGAATGGGAACATTCATCACTTTCTTAGAATTCATTCAAAAGATTCAAAACATGTTTAGAATGAAATGGAAGCAATCACAACTTATTTAGAATAAATTGGAAACATTCACATGTTGTTTGGAATGGGAAGTTTCAAAATTTTTTGGGATGAAATGGAAACATTCACAACTTGTTTGGAATGGAAATGTTCGCAACTTGCTTATATTGAAATGGAAGCATTAACAACTTGTTTGGAATGAAGTGGAAGCATTCACAACTTGCTTATAATGAAATGGAAGCCTGTACAACTTATTTGGAATGTAATGGAAACATTCACAACTTGTTTGGTATGGAAATATTGGCAAATCTTTAGAATAAAATGGAATCATTCGTAACTTGTCTAGAATGAATTATAAGTCGTAACTTGTTTACATTGAGATGGATGCATTCAAAACTTGCTTAGAATGGAATAGAAACATTCACGTCTCATTCAGAATATAAACATCTGCAAATTGTTTGGAATGAAAAGGAAGCATTCACAAGTTGTTTGGAATAGAAACATTCAGATCTTGTTTTTTATGGAAACATTCACAAGTTGTTTGGAAAGAAAACATTCACAACTTGTTTAGAAGGAAACAAGAACATTCACAAGATGATACGAATGAAATGCAAGCATTCACAACTCATTTACAATGAAATGGAAGCATTCACAACTTGTTTGCAATGAAAAGGAAACGTTCACAACTGGTTTGAATACAAACATTCACAACTTCCTTAGAATGAAAAGGAAACATTCACATTAACTTCTTGCTTTGAAAAGAAACATTCATAACTTTTTTTTAATGAAATGGAACCATTCGCATCTCGTATGCAGTGGAAACATTCATAACATGTTTGGAATGTAAACATTCCCAACTTGTTTAGAAAGAAATGGAAGCATTCACAAGTTGTTTAGCATGAAATTAAAATATCCTTCAGTTGTTTGGATAGGAAACTATCACATCTTGTTTGGAATGAAATGAAAATTTTCATACCTTATTTGGAAAAGAAACATTCAAAATTTGTTTCGAATGACGTGGAAACATTCTCCACCTCTTTAGAATGGAATGGAAGTGTTCACAACTTGTTTAGAATAAAATAGAAGCATTGACATCTTGCATGGATTAGAAACATTTAGAACTTGCTTAGAATGAATTGAAAACATCACAACATATTTGGAGTAAAAACATTCACAACTTGTTTGGATTGCAAACATTCACAAATGAATTGAAATGGAAACATTCACAACCTGTTCGAAGTTGAAACTTTCCCAACTAATTTGGAATGAAAAAATTCATAACTTTTTAAAAGGAAATGGAAACACTCACAACTTGCCTAGAATGAAATTGAAGCATTTACAACTTGTTTACAATGAAATGGTAGCATTCACAACCTATTTACAATGAAATGGAAGCATTCACAACTTCTTTAGAATGGAAACATTCACAACTTATTTGGAATGGAGACATTCACAACTTGTTTACAGTAAAAACATTCACAACTTGTTTGGAATGGAAACATTCACAACTGATTTTGAATGAACTGGGAACATTCACAACATCTTTAGAATAAAATGGAAGCATTCACAACTTGTTTCAAAAGAAATGAAAATAATCACATCTTGTTCGGAATAGAAACATTCATAACTTCTTTGGAAGGGAAACATTCACAACTTGTTTAGAATGAAATTGAAGCATTCATAACTTTTTTAGAATGAAATCGAAACATTCATATCGTGCTTGGAACAGAAACTTACACAAATTGTTTAGAATGAAGGGGAAACATTCACAAGTTGTTTGGAATCAAAACATACAAATCTTCTTTATGTGGAAACATTCACAACATGTTTAGAATGAATTGGAAACAGTCATAACTTGAAGAATGAAATGAAAGCACTTACAACTCATTTATAATAAAATGGAAACATTCACATCATATTTGGAATAGAATCATCCATAACTTGTTTAGAATGAAATGGAATCACTTACAAATTGTTTGGAATAGAAACTGATGCCCGTTGGCATCCTCATTGTGTGACATAGTGACCTGAAGTAGGGACTTCTGGTATGAAGGTGTGGTGAAGAGCCTCCGACACCCAAGTCAGTATTTAGGGAGTAAGGAGCAGAAAGTGGAGAGCAAAGAGTAGAGAGAAATCAGTCTTTCTTACCAAGGTCACTCCCAGGTATTTATAGGAGGGTGTAGGGAGGAAGCTGTTTGACATAACCCACTTAGATCATCACACGTGTTCGGTCAGATGCGATCCATATCTCTATTGACGGGTATCTCCTGCTGGCCCTAGCCCATTCTGGCTAGAGGTCAGGGCCATGTGGGAGGTCTTTGTGTCAGGGGCGTGTGCAAGGTCTCTATGTCAAAGGCTCCTTAACCGTTTTTGACATATCTTCGTGAGACCCCTTCGGCATATAAGATTTCTTCAGAATAGGAGGTCCCCTTCGGTCCGATATTATGACCAAGGGCTGCTGGGGGAACCATTTCGGCAGAGTGGGGCACCTTTAGTAGAAGCTATTCCTTACCGAGGATGACGATATCCTTTTTCGAACTTGATGGGTTCTCCATTCCAAGGGTAGTAGTACACAACCTTTCCAAGGTCAGTCCCGTTATTCCCCGAGGGCAGTGGTGGGTCATCGAGGTCAGGAGATCAAGAATGGTGCGGGTCCCCTATTTCCCGAGGTTGGTTACTCATCCTTTCCGAGGGTGGTGCTGGTCTTCCCCGAGGGTGGTGCTCATCAGACAACTTGGGAATTCTAAGGCTAATAGCCCTTTGGCTATCAGAAATATTCTTAACATGTTTGGAATTGAAACATACACATTTTTTTTAGAAAGGAAACATTCATAACTTGTTTGGAATAGAAATGTTCAAAACATTTTTAGAATTAAATGGAAACAATCACAAAATGTTTAGAATGAAATGGAAACACTCACAACTTGTTTAGTATGAATTGGAAGCAATCACAACTTGTTTAAAATGAAATGCAAACATTCACATCTTGTTTAAAGGAAAAACATTTGCAACTTCTTTAAAATGAAATGAAAACATTTGCAACTTCTTTGGATTGGAAACATTCATGTCTTTTTTCGAATGGAAATATTCACAACTTATTTAGAATGCAATGGAAACATTCATAATTTGTTCAGTATCGAAACATTCACATCTTGTTTGGAATGGAAACATTCACATCTTGTTTGGAATGGAAACATTCACAACATGTACAAATGAAAACATTCAAAACTTTTTATAAAAAAGAGAGAAAAGCATTCACAACTTGTTTGCAATGAAATGGAAGCACTCATAACTTGATTAGAATGAAAAGGAAACATTCACGTCTTGTTTGGCATAAAGACATTCACAACTTGTTTAGAATGGAAGCATTCACAACTTGTTTAGATTGGAATGGAAACATTCACAACTTCTTTAAAATGAAATGGAAACATTGATAACTTGTTTAGAATGAATCAAAAGCATTCATGACTTGATTAGAACAAAATGGAAACATTAACTTCTTATTTCGAAGAGAAACATTCACAACTTCCTTATAATTAAATTGAACCATTCAGATCTCGTATGCGGTGAAAGCATTCACAACCAATTTGGAATGGAAACATTCACAACTTGTTTAGAATGAAATGGAAGCATTCACATGTTGTTTAGAATGAAATTGAAATATCCTTAAGTTGTTTGGATAGGAAACTGCCACATCTTGTGTGGAATGAATTGAAAATTTTCATACCTTATTTCGAAAGGAAACATTCAAAACTTGTTTACAATGATTGGAAACATTCACAATCTATTTAGAATGAAATGGAAGTCTTCGTAACTTGTTTAGAATAAAATTGAAACACTGACATCTTGTTTGGAGTAAAAACATTCAGAACTTCTTAAAAATGAATTGAAAAAATTCACAACATATTTGGAATAAAAGCATTCACAACTTGTTTGGATTGCAAACATTCACATATTAATTGGAATGGAAACATTCACAACCTGTTTGGAGTGGAAACTTTCCCAACTTATTTAGAATATAAAAATTCACAACTTTTTAGAAGTAGATGGAAACATTCACAACATGCATAGAATGAAATGGAAGCATTAGCAACTTGTTTACAATGAAATGGTCACATTCACAACCTATTTAGAATGAAATGAAAACATTCACAACTTGTTTGGAATGGGAACATTCATAACTTGTTTAGAATGGAGACATTCACAACTTCTTTGCAATGGAAACATTCACAACTTCTTTGGAATGGAAACATTCACAATTGATTTTGAATGAATGGGACACATTCACAACATCTTTAGAATAAAATTGAAGCATTCACAACTTATTTCGAATGAAATGGGAAAAATCACATCTTGCTCGAAATAGAAACATTCATAACTTGTTTGGAAGGGAATCATTCACAACTTGTCTAGAATGAAATGGAAACATTCACAACTTTTTTAGAATGAAATGGAAACATTCATATCATGCTTGGAACAACAACTTACACAACTTGTTTAGCATGAACTGGAAACATTCACAACTTGTTTGGAATCAAAACATATGAATCTTGTTTGCATGGAAACATTCACAACGTGTTTAGAATGAATTGGAAATAGTCACAACTTGTTAAGAATAAAATGAAAGCATTTACAACTCATTTAGAGTGAAATGGAAACATTCACATCATGTTTGGAATAGAATCATCCACAACTTGATTAGAATGAAATGGAATCACGTATGAATTGTTTGGAATAGAAACATTCTTAACATGTTTGGAATTGAAAAATACACATGTTGTTTAGAAAGGAAACATTCATAACTTGTTTGGAATGGAAATGTTCAAAACATTTTTAGAATTAAATGGAAATATTCACAAAATGTTTAGAATGAAATGGAAACACTCACAACTTGTTTAGTATGAATTGGAAGCAATCACAACTTGTTTAGAATGAAATGCAAACATTCACATCTTGTTTGAAGGTGAACATTCACAACTTGTTTATAATGAAATGAAAATATTCACAACTCGTTTGGATTGAAAACATTCACATCTTCTTTGGAATGGAAATATTCACAACTTATTTAGAATGAATTAGAAACATTCACAATTTGTTCGGTATGGAAACATTCACATCTTGTTTGGAATGTAAACATTCACAATATGTTTGGAATGAAAAGATTCACAACCTGTATAGAAAGAGAGAAAGGCGTTCACAACTTGTTTACAATAAAATGGAAGCACTCATAACTTGTTTAGAGTGAAAAGGAAACACTCACGTCTTGTTTGGAGTAAAAACTTTCATAACTCATTTAGAATGGAAGCATTCACAACTTGTTTAGATTGGAATGGAAACATTTATAACTTCTTTAGAGTGAAGTGGAAACATTGATAACTTGTTCAGAATGAATCAGAGCCATTCACAATTTGATTAGAATGAAATGGAAACATTAAATTCTTGTTTCGAAGAGAAACATTCACAACCTTTTTATAATGAAATGAAACCATTCACATCTCGTATGTGGTGGAAACATTCACAACCTGTTTGGAATGGAAACATCCACAACTTGTTTAGAATGAAATGGGAGCATTCACAAGTTGTTTAGAATGAAATTAAAATATCCTTAAGTTGTTTGGATTGGAAACTATCACATCTTGTTTTAAATAAAATGGAAACGTTGACATCTTGTTTGGAGTAGAAACACTCAAAACTTGCTTAGAATGAACTGAAAAAATTGACAACATATTTGGAATAAAAACATTCACAACTTGTTTAGATTGCAAACAATCACATCTTAATTGGAATGGAAACATTCACAACATGTTTGGAGTGGAAACTTTTCAAACTAAATTGGAATGGAAAAATTCACAACATTTTAGAGGTAAATGGAAACATTCACAACTTGCCATGAATGAAATCAAAGCATTTTCAACTTGTTTACAATGAAACGGTAGCATTCACAACCTATGTAGAATGAAATGGAAGCATTCACAACTTGTTTGGAATAGAAACATTCACAACTTGTTTGGAATAAAGACATTCACAACTTCTTTTAAATGGAAACATTCACAACTTATTTGGAATAAAGTCAGAACTTCTTTGAAATGGAAACATTCACAACTTGTTTAGAACGGAAACATTCACAACTTCTTTGAACTGGGAACATCCACAACATCTTTAGAATAAAATGGAAGCATTCAGAACTTATTTCGAAAGAAATGGAAACAATCACATCTTGCTCAGAATAGAAACATTAATAACTTGTTTAGAACGGAAAGATTCACAACTTGTTTAGAATGAAATTGAAGCATTCACAACTTTTTTAGAATGAAATGGAAACATTGATATCACGCTTGGAACAGAAACCTACACAACTTGTTTAGAATAAAATCGAAACATTCACAACTTATTTGGAATCAAAACATACGAATCTTGTTTGTACAAAAACATTCACAACTTGTTTAGAATAAATTGGAAATAGTCACAACTTGTTAAGAATGAAATGAAAGCATTTACAACACATTTAGAATGAAATGGAAACATTCACAACATGTTTGGAAGAGAATCATCCATAACTTGTTAAGAATGAAATGGAATCACTTATGAATTGTTTGGAATAGAAACATTCTTAACATGTTTGGAATTGAAACATACACATTTTGTTTAGAAAGGAAATATTCACAACATGCTTGGAGTGGAAATGTTCAAAATAATTTTAGAATTAAATGGAAACATTCACAACTTGTTTAGAATGAATTGGAAACATTCACAAGTTGTTTAGTATGAATCGGAAGCAATCATAACTTGTTTAGAATGAAATGGAAACATTCACATCTTTTGTGAAAGAGAAACTTTTCCAACTTATTTACAATGAAATGAAAATATTTACAACTTGTTTGGATTGGAAACATTCACGTCTTTCGAATGGAAATATTCACAACTTATTTAGAATGAAATGGAAACATTCACAATTTATTCGGTATAGAAATAGTCACATCTTGTTTGGAATGGAAACATTCACAACTTGTGTGGAATGAAAACATTCACGACTTGTATAGAATGAGAGAAAAGGATTCACAACTTGTTTACGTTGAAATGGAAGCACTCATAACTTGTTTAGAATGAAAAGGAAACATTCATGTGTTATTTGGAGTAGAAACATTCACGTCTTGTTTGGAATGGAAGCATTCGCAACTTGTTTAAATTTGAATGGAAACATCACAACTTCTTTAGAATGAAATGGAAACATTCATAACTTTTTTAGAATTAATCAGAGGCATTCACGGCTTGATTAGAATAAAATGGAAACATTAACTTCTTGTTTCGAAGAGTAACATTCAGAACTTTTTATAATGAAATCAGAACATTCACAATGTGTTAGTAATGGAAACATTCGCATCTTGTTCGAAATGGAAGCACTCACAACTTCCTTGGAGTGGAACCATTCATAACTTGTTTAGAATGAAATGGAAATCACAACTTGTTTAAAATGAAATGGAAGCAAACACAACTTGTTTAGAAAGAAATGGAAGCATTCACTCTTTTTTGGAATTGAAACATTGACAACTTGTTTGGAATAAAATGGAAACATTCACAACATATTTGGAATAAAAACATCCACTACTTGTTTGGATTGGGAACATTCACTTCTTGTTGAAACATTGACAACTTCCTTAGAATGAAATGAAATCATTCACAACTTTTTTTGAATAGAAACATTCACAACTAGTTTGTAATGGAAACAGTGAATGAACTGAAAACATTCACAACTTCTTTAGAAACAAATGGGAGGATTCACAACTTTTTTAGAATGAAATGGAAGCATTCACAATTTGTTCATAATGAAATAGAAACATTAATGTCTTCTTTGGAAAAGAAACATTCATAACTTGTATAGAATAAAGTGGAAACATTTGCAACTTATTTGGAAAAGAAGCATTCACATCTTGTTTGGATTGGATGCATTTACACCTCATTTGGAATGGAAACATTCACAACTTGTTTAGAATGAAATCAAAACATTCTCAATTTTTTTTTGAAAGAAATGGATGCATTGACAATTTGTTTAAAATGAAATAGAAACATTCACATCTTGTTTAGAATGAAATAGAAAAATTCACAACTTGTTTGGAATGATATGGAAACATTCACAACTTGTTTAGAATGAAATGGGAAAATTCAAAAGTTCTTTGGAATGAACTTGATGCATTCATAAGTTGTTTACAATGAAATGGAAGCATAAACAACTTTCCTAGAATGAAATGGAAACATTCACATCTTTTTTGGAATAGAGTCATTCAACACTTGTAAAGAATAAAGTGGAAACATTTCATAACTTGTTTGGAACAGAAACATTCGCAACTTATTTGAAATAGAAAGATTCAAATGTTGTTTTGTTTGGAATGGAAATGTGCACAGCTTGTTTAGAATGAAATAGAAACAATCAGAACCTGTTTAGAATGTAATGAAAGCATTCACAATTTGTTTAGAATGAAATGAAAACATTCAAAACTTGTGTGGAATGGAAACGTTCACATTTTGCTTGGATTGAAATGGAAACATTCACAACTTAATTGGAAGGGAAACAGTCAAAACTTCTTTGGAATCAAAACATTTACAACTTATTTAGAATAAAATGGAAACATTTGCAACTTGTCTAGAATGAATTGGTAGCATTCACAACTTGTTTTCAATGAAATGAATGCATTCAAAACTTGTTTACGATGAAATTTAAACTTTCACAACTTGTATGGAAAAGAACCATTTAGAAGTTATTTGGAATGGAAACATTTACAACTTATTTTGAATGAACTGGAAAAATTCACATCGTGTTTCTAATAGAAACATTGACAACTTTTCTGCAATGGCAACATTCCCAACTAACTCAGAATGGAAACATTCACAACTTTTTAGAATGAAATGAAAACATTCACGACTTCTCTAAAATATAATAGAAGAATTCACAACTTGTTTACAATGAAATGGAAGCATTCAAAACTTATTTAGGAGGAAATGGAAACATTCACATCTTGTTTGCGTTAGAAACATTCACAACTTATTTAGAATAAACTGGAAACATTTACAACTTTTTTGGAATAGAAACATTCGCAAGTTGTTTGGAATGAAAGCATTCACATCTTGTTTGGAGCAGAAACATTCACAATGTATTCAGAATGGAAACAGTCACCGCTTGTTTAAAATTAAATAGAAAGAATAACAACTTGTTTAGAATGAAATGGAAGCATTCAAAAATTGTTTAGGCTGAAATGAAAAAGTTCTAAACTTATTTGGAATGGAAACAATCATAACTTGTTTGGCACGAAATGGAAACATTAACAACTTACTTTGAAAGGAACATTTACAACTTGTTTAGAATGAAAACATTCACAACTTGNGTTGAGTGAGAGATCTCAACCGAAAATTAGGTATGAAATTTTCGAACACCCGGTTTACCCCGTTTCACTTGGATCCTGGAGGGTTTCGGTTAAATTTCGCTGCGCTGTTTGGCTCCCGAAAGCCAACATTGAAAACATTAACAACTTGTTTGGAATACAAATATTCACAACTTGTTTGGATTGGAAACGTTCACATCTTGTTTGGATTGGGAACATTCACTTCTTGTTGAAACATTGACAACTTCCTTAGAATGAAATGAAATCATTCACAACTTTTTTGGAATAGAAACATTCACAACTAGTTTGTAATGGAAATAGTTACAACATATTTTGAATGAAGTGAAAACATTCACAACTTCTTTAGAGTGAAATAGAAGCATTCACAACTTGTTTAGAAGGAATGAAAAGATTCACGTCCTATTTGGAATGAAATATTCACAACTTGTTTGGAATGGAAACTTTCTTAACTTGTTTGGAATGAAATTGAGGCAATCACAATTTGTTTAGAATGAAATATAAACATTTGCAACTTGTTTGGAACAGAAACTTACACAACTTGTTTAGAATGAAACAGAAACATTGACAACTTGTTTGCAATAGAAACATTCACAACTTGTTTGGAGTGGTAACATTGACAACATGTGTAGAATGAAATGGAAACACTTACAAATTGTTTGCAATAGAAACAATCACAACTTATTTGGAATTGAAATGTACACATTTTGTTTGGAATGGAAACATTCATAACTTGTTTAGAAAGAATTCAAAAGGCTGCCAATTTGATTAGAATGAATTGGAAGCACTCGTAACTTGTTTAAAATGAAATGGAAGTATTCACATCTTGTCTTGAATAGAAATATTCATAACTTGTTTGAAGTGGAAACATTGACAACATGTCTAGAATGAAATGGAAACACTTACAAATTGTTTGGAATAGAAACAATCACAACTTGTTTGGAATTGAAACGTACACATTTTGTTTAGAATGAAAACATTCACAACTTATTTAGAATCAATTTGAAATGCTGACAACTTGTTTAGAATGAATTGGAAGTATTCACAACTTGTTTAGAATGAAATGGAAACATTAACATCTTGTGTCGAATAGAAACATTCACAACTTGTTCAGGTTGAAATGGAAACGTTGACAGCTTGTTTGGAATGGTAACATTCACAACTTATTTGGAGTGGAAACACTCACACGTTGTTTGGAATAAAAATATTCACAACTTGTTTGGAGTGAAAACATTCATTGCTATTTCGAATGAAATGAAAACATTCACAACTTTATAGAATCGAAACATTCATAACTTGTTTGGAATAAAGTGGAAACAATCACTACTTGTTTGGAATAGAAAGATTCACAACTTGTTTGTAATGGAAACATTCACATCTTGTTTGAAATGGAAACATTCACAACTTGTTCAGAATGAAATGGAAACATTTACATCTAGTTTGCAATGGAAACACTCACAAATTTTTTAGAATGAAGTGGAAAGATTCACAACTTGCTTGCAAAAGAAACATTCATAAATTTCTTGGGATGGAATCATTCACAACTTGTTTAGAATGAAAACATTCATTGCTGTTAGGTATGAAATGAAAATATTCACAACTTATTTTGAGTGTGAACATTCACAACTTGTTTAGAACAAAATGGAAACATTCACAACTTGTTTGGAGTGAAGTGGAAGCATTCACAACTTGTTTCCATTAAAATGGAAGCATGCCCAACTTGTTTACAATGAAATGGAAACATTCACATCTTGTTTCGAGAAGAAACATTCACATTTTGTTTAGAATGAAATGAAAACATTTAGAACATATTTGGAGTAGAAACATTCACAACTTGTCTGCAAGGGAAACATTCACATCTTGTTTAGAGTGGAAACATTGACAACTTGTTTAGAATGGAACAGTCACAACTTGTTTGGAAGGTAAACTTTGACAACTTTTTACAATCAAATGGAAACATTTGCAACTTGTCTAGAGTGAAATGGAAACATTCACAACATATTTACAATGAAATAGAAGAATGCTCAACTTGTATAGAATGAAATGGAAATACTTAGATATTATTTGGAATAGAAACATTCGCAACCTATGTAGAATGACATAGAAACATTGACAACTTGTTTGGAATAGAAACATTTGCAACTTTTTTGGAATGAAAACATTGACATATTTTTTTGAAATGGAAACATTACTAAGTTGATTATGATGGAAACATTCACAGCTAGTTTTTGATGGAAACATTCACAATTGGTTTGGGTTTGAAATGTTGACAACTTGTTTAGAATGAAACAATCACAGCTTGTTTGGAATGGAAACATTGACAACTTTTAGAGTAAAATGGAAACATTCATAAGTTGTCTAGAATGAAACAAAAGCATTCACAACATGTTTAGAATGGAAACATTCACATCTTGTTTGGAATGGATACATTCACAACTTGTTTAAAATAAAATGGAAACATTCACATCTTGTTAGGAATAAAACCATTCACAACTTGCTTATAATGAAATGGAAGCATTAGCTACATGTCTAGAATAAAATGGAAGCATTCACCGCTTGTTTACAATGAAATGGAAGCATTCACAACTTGTTTAGAATGAAATGGAAACATTCATTTATTGTTTCAAAGATAAACATTCACAGCTTGTTCAGAATGAAAGTGAAACATTCAGAAGTTGTTTGGAAGGGAAAAATTCACACCTTTTTCAGAGTAGAAACATTCAAAACTTGGTTAGAACGGAAACATTTAGATCTTCACTGCAATCGAAACATTCACAACTTGTTCTGAATGGAAACATTCACAACTTGTTAAAAATGAAATGAAAACATTTACAACTTTAAAATGAAATGGAAACATTCACAACTTGTTTAGAATGAATTGGAAGCATTCATAACTTGTTTAAAATGAAATTGAAACATTGATATCTTGTTTGGAATTGAAACATTCACAACTTGTTTAGAATAAAATGGAAACATTCATAAATTGTTTGGGAGAGAAATTTTCACAACTTGTTTGGAGGAGAAACATTCACAACTTTTTTGGAATAGAAACAATCAAAACTTGTTTAGAATGGAAACATTCATATCTTGTTTGGAATGGAAACATTCACAACTTCTTTCAAGTGTAAACATTCACAACTTGTTTGGAATGAAATGGAAGCATTTACAACTTGTTTGGAATGAAAAATAAACATTCACATCTTGTTTTGAAGAGAAACATTCACAACTTGTTTAGAATGAAATGGAAATATCAACAACTTTTAAGGAATAGAAACATTTACATCTTGTTTGGAATGGAAACATTGACTACTTGTTTAGAATGGAAACATTAACAACTTATTTATAATGAAATGGAAACAATACAACTTGTTTGGAATGGAAACATTCACATCTTGTTTGGAATGGAAACTTTCTGAATTGGTTTCCAATTGAAACATTCACAACTTGTTTAGAATGAACTGGAAACATTTACAACTTGACTAGAATGAAATAGAAGCATTCAAAACTTGTTTAGAATGTAATGGAAATAAACACATCCTATTTGGAGCAAAAACATTAACAACTTATTTACAATGAAATGGAAACATTGACAACTTCTTTGGAATAAAAACATTCATAGCTTCTCTCGAATGGAAACATTGACAACCTGTTTGGAATGACTGCATTCACAACTTGTTTAGAATGAAATGAAAATATTCACAACTTGTTTAGCATGAAATGGAAATGTTAACAACTTGTTTTGAATGAATTGGAACTATTTACAACTTGTTTAGAACGAAATAGAAACACTCACATCTTGTTTGGAATGGAAACATTCACAACTTCTTCAGAATTGAAACATTCACGACCTGTTTAGAATAAGATGGAAACATTCACAACTTGTTTAGAATGAAATAGAAGCATTCACAACCTATTTAGAAAGAAATGGACCAATTCACATCGTGTTTGGAATAGAAACATGCACAACTTGTTTAGAATGAAATGAAAACATT
Organism: Aquilaria agallochum; assembly: GCA_000696445.1. Taxonomy (NCBI): domain Eukaryota; kingdom Viridiplantae; phylum Streptophyta; class Magnoliopsida; order Malvales; family Thymelaeaceae; genus Aquilaria; species Aquilaria agallochum. The sequence continues at coordinate 33,646 of KK900689.1, forward strand.
CACAACTTGTTTAGAATGAAATGAAAACATTCACAACTTGTTTGGAATACAAACATTCACAACTTGTTGTGGATTGAAACATTCATAACTTGTAGTGAATGAAAACATTCACAACTTGTTCCAAATGGAAACATGCACAACTTGTTTGGAAGGGAAGCATTGGCAACTTGTTGAGAATGAAACGGAAACATTCATAACTTTTTTAGAATGAAATGGAAACTTTCACATCTTGTTTAGAATGAAATGGATGCATCCACAATGTATTTAGAATGAAATAGAAATATTAACATCTTGTTTGGAAAAGAAACATTCACAACTTGTTTTGAATGAAATGAAAACATTCACAACTTGTCTAGAATACAAACATTCACAGCTTGTTTAGATTAGAAGCATTCAAAACTTTTAGGAGTTGAAACATTCATAACTTGTTCAGAATGAAATTGAAACATTCACAACTTGTTTAGAATGCAATGAAAAAGTTCACAACTTTTCGAGAATGAATGGAAACATTCACATATTGTTTGGAATAGAAACATTCACAACCTTTTGAGATTGAAATATAAACATTCATAAATTTTTTGGAATGGAAGCATTCACAGCATGTTTGGAATGGAAACATTCATAACTTGTTTAGACTAGAAACATTCACAACATATTAGGAATGGAAACATTCACAACTTGTTTGTAATCAAGTGGCAGCATTTACAACTTGTTTACAATGAAATGGCTGCATGGACAACTTGTTTTGAATCAAATGGAAGCACTCACATCTTATTTGGATTAGAAACATTGAAAACTTGTTTAGAATGAAGTGGAGACATTCACAACTTGTTTGGAATGGAAAGATTCACAACTTGTTTAAAATGAAGGAAAGCATTCACAACTGTTAGTGTTGTGCCCAAAAGCCAATCATGAGGTGATTGTATTTTGGACATTGAGGCATGATATTTTATTGAGGCATTAATCCGGTAATTATGTTTGTCATTTTATTTCTGCATAACGTAATAAACATAATTATAACCCTAAAATAATGATATTGTTAAATGTCCCTGGTGTAGTATTATCATGGAGCGGGTTGTAATAATACATAAAGACTAGCATATGTGGAGACTAATATAAGATATGTAGTCTACATATGGGTACAAGTTGGAGAACTTGTTTACTGGACCGACCCACCATGAAAATGCTACATGGATCGTTATATGAGTTTCATAAGTGATTCTCATAGTGAGCATGGTATATGTAGTCCTTCGACCTAAGGTCATCAAGGTTCCTTACATGTGAGCCACATACTTTGATACTTCCCTTTGTTGCTCATAGCTGAGTGAATTTGAAGGAGGTCATTGGGTATGTCACATATCATGTGAAGGGTTTTGTATAATGAAGATGGGATTTGTCCCTCCTATGTAATGAGAATGATATCTTCGGGCCTTTTGATAGAGTGAGACTAAGAAAATGCATGGCCATGCTCGGATGAGTTTATATACAATGTCAATGTCATCAGTTTAAGCTAGTCTACCCGGTAATCAAGAAACCGTAGATTGGGCTATACGAGAATGACACATTCCATGTCTCGTGGTTGGTCTTGATATCTTGGACAAAGGGACAACGGTATATACGGATAATAATCATTAAGGTTTAGTTGAATCACCCACAATCTTGTCACTTAGGTAGCAATGATATGTTGCTAGACACCGCTCTTTGTTTATGATAAAAAATATGATTTATTATCATTACCAACGTGGTAAGAGTATTGGGTCACGTACATAAAGCCTGTTTGGATTATTTGAGAGCATGAGCTAATTTATTTGGGTTATGGTTTCATGATAATTTTGTATTAATAATTGGCCCAAAAGTTGAGCCATTATTAAGCTCAAAATTAAATCTAATTGGATTAGGGCTTTGAAACCCATTAGGCTCGGGAGTTAGTATCACTATAAATACATCATATAACAAGAAATTTGTTGCTCTTGCCCTAGCATCCCAAAAGGACAAAATCAAAAGTGTCCTGAAAACTAGCCGCACTTTTCTCTTGCCATTCTTTGAAGGACGCAAGTTAGCATTGTGAGCGCAAGAGAAACACATCTACCAAGATGTGGTGGAGGCGTGGTGATCCTGAGAGACTCGTGTGGATCCGTAGAGAGATTAAACATGTCAACTATTCAAGTTTTGTGATTCGAACCAATAGTTGGGTGAAAGATCTCAACTGAATTACATATGAAAATTTTGAACACTTGGTTTATCCCATTTCACTTGGATCCTGGAGGGTTTTGGTTATGTTCCACTGCGCTTGTTTAGCTTCTGAAACCCTACAACAACTTCTTTTTAATGAAATAGAAGGGTTTATAACTTGTTTAGAAAGAAATGGGACCATTCACATCATGTTTGGAATAGAAACATTCACTTGTTTTAAATGGAAACATTCACAACATGTTAGGAAGGGAAATACTAGAAACTTGTTTAGAATGAAATGGAAACATCCACAACTTGTTTAGTGTTACCACCTCACAAAATGAGAGAATTACAAGTGTGTCATAATGGCGAAAAAACCATTATATTGTGTAATTCTCACCATAGTGATTGAAGTGTGGGGGGTAAACGGCATGATCAACACCTCCTTAAAAGTGTTCCAAGTTGGTAGTGTGGTCCTCAAGAAAAGCCTTAAGGATTGCTTGTTTGTCAAGAAACTTATGGACTTTTTTTGTAAGGTTTTGGAATTCGGGTACTCAATTGCAAAACTCTCAAGAAAGAGACTTGGAGAGTTATGAGAAGGATATGAATGGCATGAAGGTGCTATTGGAGGACCAAATTGCTTATGTGAGACAATTAAGGACAAAGAAAACACAAAAAGGCATAAAGGACATAAAGCAAGGTTAAGCTTGCTTAAGTGTGTTTTGGGCCCTTAAGCTCATTTAAGGCCATTTAAGTGGCCAAATCACTTATCCTTCTCTCATTTTCGTCCTCCTCCTACCCAAGAATGCAGCCACACTTTCTCCATAGCCACCACACCTTCAAACTTGCAATTGATCGAAATTGAAGACAAAAGGAAGCAATTGGAAGCAAACTAGAGCTATTGCTTGGATGCTTCAAGGATCAAGCTTGATTTTCAGCCTACCCAATTTGGTAAGAGTTCTCTTGCTCTCATGGGTTGTCTTCTTTATTTTCAAGCAACCATGGAGCCAGGGCTAAGCTTGGAAGAGAGTCATGAGCTTGATGAACCAAGCTTAGTGAGGGGAGTGCACTCATTGAAGGTTTTGTGACCTAGTGTGAAGTTCACAAAGATGACAGTGAAATAAGGGTTTCTAGAGCCCAAAGTTCATATTAACTAGTGTTAAAATCCTCCTAAGGCCAAGCATTAGCTTGATGAGGGCTGCCATAGTGATTTATTTAAGTTTATTGCATGTTTTACGGACTAATCTATGGTTATTGTTGCCGCTGCATTTTATATGTTTGTTGGTTGTGAATGGCTGCTGCATTTGGTTGCTATATCTTGTATATATGCATTGTGTTTTTTTGTTTTAGTGTCTTTGGATGCAGGTTTTAATGATGGTTACATTGCCTATTGAATCCAAGTGCTACCCTTACTAAGTATCTCAATGAAACTTACTCCCCTCAATTCTGTCATTTCAGGTCCAGCTGAAAGATCACCTTCAAACTAATCTTTATGGTTTGATTTTTCCTCTAAATTTTCAGATACTTAAACTTCCATATGTCTACTTGTGATCTGAAAAGTTTTGTGATTTTAGAAGCACATTTGGTATTTTTAATGGTGGAACTTATTGTGTTGTACAGCAGCTGTCCAGCATCGTGTTCTGGAGTCTACTATGTCTCAGGCACTCCTGTAACTTAGGGTGTGTATTAGCTGAGTTAAGACCATTTTGTAGTGCATGTATGCATCTACATGTAGTGTATGTAAAATGAGACAAGTATGTGAACATTTGAGTAATGTTTTGGCTATGTAAGTGATGTGGTGCAAAGCTGCCTACGTGTGAATGATAGGCTGCTTACTTGTAAATTCTGTTTTGGCCACATAAAGTTGCTAGATGCAAGAGAATGAAATTCCTATGTGTAATGGACATATATGGGATAGCTTTGGAGGGTTTTCCCCTTGTGAATGAAGTGTTTGCACACTTATGAAATTTTGTATGGGCAAAANTACGTGTGAATGATAGGCTGCTTACTTGTAAATTCTGTTTTGGCCACATAAAGTTGCTAGATGCAAGAGAATGAAATTCCTATGTGTAATGGACATATATGGGATAGCTTTGGAGGGTTTTCCCCTTGTGAATGAAGTGTTTGCACACTTATGAAATTTTGTATGGGCAAAATGGTCATAAAGTGACCAGAATTTTGACTCTAAACTTAAAGTTATATATCTCCCTGTGTAGATGGAATATTCTTATGAAATTTGAACCACACCTATATAAAATCTATAGGTTGAACTGAAATTTGGAATTTCTAAATTTGGAGCGTTGTAGCCAAAGATATGATGTTGCAAAATTGGCTATGTTACTGTTCATTTAGTCAAAATTTTGTAATCAACTTCAAAAATCCATAACTTGGTCCATAGGTGGGCTATTGATGTAAAAAAAAATTCCTTGGTTTTCTATAAGTCTCTAATTGATAATGGAGCAAATAAATTAGGGGGTACATGGCTATAATGATACACTTTATTAGTGGAAGTTACAGGTCTAGTGACTGGTCACTAGAACTTAACAAGAATGCCTAATGTGTGGAAGCCAAGATTAAGCCTTGTGCTAGTGTTTTCCTTCTTTGCTGCCATGGTGTGCATGAAATATGAATATGTGTGTGATGGTTGGACCTATATGCATGTGTTTACATAGTGCCCAAGAGGGCCACTTCGGTATGCACAGTAAGGGTAGTGTTCTGATGGCCTATAGAACATTACCAATCTTGGAAGTTTAAATGCACAATTTTGGCACCATAATTGGACTGCCCCGAATTAGGTAACATTCATAATGAAATGGAAACATTCACAACTTTTAGGAATAGAAATATTTACAACTTGTTTATAATGAAAACATTTAGAACTTGTTTGGAATGAGACAAAAATGTTCACATCTTGTTTGGGAGAAAAATATTCATAGTTTGTTAAGAATGAAATGGAAGCGTTCATAACTTGTTTAGAATCAAATGGAACCATTTATATGTTTTTTGTGTTAAAAACATTCACAACTTGTTTAGAATGAAATGGAATCATTCACAACTTATTTAGAATATACACATTCACAACTTGTTCAAATGGAAACATTCACATTTTGTTTGGAATGGAAACATTCAGAACATGTTTAGAAGAAAATGGAAGCTTTCACAACTTGTTTAGAATGAAATGGAAAAATTTGTATCTTGCTTGGAGGATAAAACATTCACAACTTGTTTAAAATGAAATGGAAACTTTCAAAGCTTGTTTGGAAGAGAAAGATTCACAACTTGTTTGCAAGAGAAAGATTGACCACTTGTTTGCAATAGAAACCTTCACAACTTATTTGGAATGGAACGATTCACATCTTGATTGGAATAGAAACATTCATAACTTGTTTAGATTGAAATGAAAACATTCACAACTTGTTCAAAAAGAGACAAGAACATTTATAATTTTTTTAGAATAAAATGAAAGCATTCATAACTTGTTTAAAATGAAATAAAAGCAACCACAACTTGTTTGGAATGGAAAGATTAACAACTTGTTAAAAATGAAATGGAAACATTCACAACTTGTTTGGAATAGAAAAATTCACCACTTGTTTGGATTGGAAACATTTACAACTTGTTTAGAATGAAATCAAGATAATCACAACTTGATTAGAATGAAACGTAAGCATTCACAGCTTGTTTGGAATGAAATAGAAATATTCACATCTTCTTTGGAATAGAAACATTCATAGCATTTTAAGAATGAAGTGCAAACATTCACAACATGTTTGGAATATAAACAATCACATCTCTCTTGGAATCAAAACATTCAAAATTCAATTAAAAAGCAAACAATCACATCTTGTTTGGAAAGAAATGGAAACATTTACAACTTATTTGGAATGAAATAGAAGCATTCACAACTTGTTTGCAATGAAATTGAAGCATTCACAGCTTATTTATAATGAAATGGAAATGTTTACATCTTGTGTTAAAAAGAAACATTCACAAATTTCTTAGAATGAAGTGGAAACATTCACAACTTGTTTGGGATGGAAAAATTTGTAACTTGTTTCGAATGGAAACATTCACATCTTCTTTGAAATGGAAACATTCACAACTTGTTTGGAATGAAGTGGAGGCATTCACAACTTGTTTAGAATGCAATGGAAACATTCAAAACTTGTCTAGAATGCAATGGAAACATTCAAAACTTGTCTAGAATGAAAACATCCGCACCTTATTTTGATTCAAATGGAAACAGTCACAACTTATTTAGAATGGAAATATTCACAACTTTTTTAGAATGAAGTGCAAACATTCAAACTTGTTTGGAAAGAAATCGAAGCATTCATAACTTGTTTAAAATGAAACAAAAACATTCACATCCTTTTTAGAATAAAGACATTCACAACTAGTTTACAATAAAATGGAAACATTTAAAGCTTATTGGAATAGAAACATTCATAACTTGTTTTGGAATGAAAACATTTGTAACTTGTTTGGAGTGGAAACATTCACAACCTTTTAGAATGGAATGGAAACATTGGCAACTTGTCTAGAATGCAATCGAAGCATTGGCAACTTGTTTACAATGATATGTAAGCATTCACAGCTTGTTTTGTGTGAAGTGGAAATTTTCACATCTTGTTTGAAATATAAACATTCACAAATTCTTTAGAATGAATTGGAAACATTCACAACTTGTTAGGAATGGAAATATTCACAACTTATTTGGAATGGAATTGTTCACAACTTGTTTAGAATGAAATGGAAACCTTCACAACATGTTTGGAATAGAAACATTCAGAACTTGTTTGGAACGAAAACATTCACAACTTGTTTGGAATGGAAACGTTCACAACCTTTTAGAATGGAATGGAATGGAAACCTTCACAACTTGTCTAGAGTGAAATGGAAGCATTCACAACCTATTTATAATGATCTAAAAGCATTCATAACTTGTTTAGCATGAAATGGAAATGTGCACATCATGTTCGGAATAGAAACATTCACAAATTATTTAGAATGAAAAGGAAATATTCACAACTTGTTCGGAATAAAAACATTCACAACTTGTTCGGAATGAAAACATTCACAACTTGTTTGGAATGGAAACATTCATAACTTGTTTGGAAGGGAATCATTCACAACTTATTTAGTATAAAATGAGAACATTCACAACTTATTTAGAATGAAAATGAAAGCATTCATAACTTGTTTAAATTGAATTGGAAACACGCACATCTTGTTTGAAATAAAAATGTTCACAGCATCTTTAGAATGAAATAGAAACATTTACAACTTGTTTGGAGTAGAAACATTCATAACATGCTTGGATTGGAAATATTCACAACTTGTTTCGAATGGACACATTCACAACTTATTTGGAAAGGAAACATTCACAACTTTTTAAAAATGAAATGTAGCATTCACAGCTTGTTTAGAACGAAATGGAAGCATCCATAACATGTTTAGAATGAAATTAAAGCATTCACATCTTATTTGGAATAAAAACTTTCAGAACTTGTTTAAAACAAAGTTGAAACTTTCACAACTTATTTAGAATAGAAATATTCACAACTTATTTGGAATGGAAACATTCACAAATTGTTTAAATTGAAAAAGGAAACATTCATAGCTTGTTTAGAATAAAATGGAAACATTCCCAACTTGTTCAGAATGAAATGGAAGCATTGACAACTTGTTTGGAATAAAATTGAAACGTTCACATCTTGTTTGGAAGGGACACATTCACAGCTTGTTCAGTTGAAATGGAAACATTCACAACTTGTTTGGAATGGATACATTCATAACTTGTGTGGAAAGGAAACAATCACAACCTATTCAAAATGAAATGGAAGCATTCACCTCTTGTTTAGAATGAAATAGAAACATTCACGTCTCATTTGGAATAGTCAGCTGGCAAGTCTAGCACATATTCATTGTCACTAATCTTCTTGATCACTTGAAAGGGTCAATCTCCTTTAGGATGAAGATTTGTTCTTCTTGTAGCTAGAAAATTTTCCTTTCTCATATGTAACCAATCCCAATATCCAGGTACAAAGGTTACTCTCTTTCAGTCTTGGTTAGCTTTCTTAGCAACTTATTGATTTTTGAGCTGAATTTGCTGCTTAACCTTCTCATGCATCTTCCTAATACTCTCAGCCTTCCTCTTGCCATCTACACTAGAAATCTCATTGGTAGATAAAGGCAATAAGTCTAATGGATTTGAATGATTAAATCCATACACAATTTCAAAAGGATAAAATCCAGTAGTAGTATGTATAGCTCTATTGTAAGCAAACTTCATATGAGGCAAACAACCTTTCCAAGATTTTAAATTTTTACTAATTATAGGTAAGAACATAGAACTTAGGATTCTATTTGTTACCTCAGTTTCTCCATCAGTTTGTGGGCGATAAGAACTAGAAAACAAAACTTTTATGCCAAGCTTCCGACACAAACTCCTCTAAAAATGGCTTAGGAATTTGGTGTCACACCCCACACAGGCCACAACTTGTGCCCTCTTAGAGCCACTCACCAAGCTACCATGAAAGTTTTTAAACACTTGCATTTTTAAGTGTTATTGGTTAACTTTAATTTCGCCCAACTTCCCAACTTGTAGCTTAAGTCTTATTTTCTTAAGTTTGAGGTCGGGGAGGTGCTCCAGGGGGCTTACCAGGTAGTCTTATGTACTTAACTTGCAGCACAAGGCAAGACCATAGATTATTTGCAACACAAGGCAAGGCTTTTCAAGTTACTTGCAACACAAGGCAAGGCATTACACTTTTATCTTTAAGTGTCTAAGGTGTGTGCTCATCAAGTGTGGCATTTTAATGCATGACAACCAAGAGGCCCATATCATCTCAAGTTTTGAAAACACACTTTTCATGTCCATGTACATTCGACCAAACAAAAGATCACAAGCGGTTTATATAACAGCTATGAAAAAATTCAGGTCATGATTACTGAAGTAACATTAGTTATTTTAGTAATTTAATATACTTAGAATATTTAACGTAAGCAAATTCTCGGTTTAATAAAGTATAGTAGCCTAAAGAAGGCAAAATTGGTCATTTAAGAAAAACCGGACCAAGAAGGGCATTTTAGTCATTTCATATAATGACCCATTTTTATTTCACGGTTGGGTAGAGGATGGAAAAATATTAAATTTAAGGTTCACGGTTTTTCGTGATTCCCACTCTACCCTTGTGAAATTGTGACTTGACTAAATTGCCTGTAAATGGTTTATGTGTGACCCTCAAAAGTATCAGGCCTAAATTGCACGTCTGTCAAAGATGAGGACTGGGCGTGTAATTACTCCCGTTTTGGTCCTAATGTTTCTTTTCTATGCAGGATAAGTCCCCAACGTACTATTTTTTACAAAGAAGGGACCAGGTGCGTGGCATGTGCCATTTAAGCCTACATAAGTTGACTTCCAATCATTTGCTCAGCCATCTTCTTCCTCCAGCTCCAGACTACCTGAAACCTCTCTGCCCACTTCGAAACTCCATACCTAAACCAAATCCAAGCTCAAATCCATCAAAATCAAGCAAAATTAAGCAAGTTTTTGAAGGAAAATCAAGTATGGAACCATCCTAGGCTTGAATTTCAAGCTATTTGTTCAAGTAAGTTTTGTTTTGTTCTTTCCCTATTTTTGAGCTTCATAAGGTTCTGTAGCTGCTGGATTTACTGATTTGAGCTTAGTTCTTGTTTGTTTATTAAGGGGAAAACAACAAGAAAAGCTTGGGAATTAAGCGTAAGAAAGGTAAGAACTAATTCAATTTTTCCTTATTTTTGATTAATTCCAGAATTTTTGTGGGTTTATAAATCTAGAATTAAGTGTGTTTTAATCAATTTTTGTTAGCTTGTGAAGGCAAAAATACATTTAAAACCATTTGAACCAAGTTATTGAAAGAAGGCTAAAGGCCTATTTATATGTTGATTCGGTTCGGATGTGTCCAGATTCTTTTGGTTATTTGTGCTGAAAAATGGTTGAGAATGAAATCAAATGGAAACGTTCATAATTTTTTAGGAATATAAGTATTCATAACTTTTTTGAAATGTAAACAACCACAACTTGTTTACAATGAAATAGAAACCCTCACAACTTATTTGGAATGGAAACATTCACAACTTCTTTGCATTGGAAACATTGACAACTTGTTTAGAATGAAGTGGAAACATTCACTGCTTGTATGAAATGGAAACTTTCACAACTTGTACGCAATGAAATGAAAACATTCACAATTTGTTCGGATTGGATTCATTGATTGCTTGTTTAGAGTGACAAGTAAACATTCATAAATTATTCAGAACAAAATAGAAACATTTACAACTTGTTTGCAAAGGAAACGCTCATAACTTGTTTGGAAACATTCACAACTTCCTTGGAATAGAAGCCTTCACAAATTGTTTCAAATGAAATGAAAACATTCATAACTTGTTTACAAACTTTCACAACATGTTTGGTATGGAAACATACACAAAGTGTTTAGAATGAAAAGGAAACCTTTGCAACATGTTTACAATGAAATAAAAACATTTTCAACTTGTTTAGAGTGGAAACATTCATAACTTGTTTAGAAACATTCACAACTTGTTTGGGATAGAAACATTCACAAATTGTTTAGAACGAAATGGAAACTTTCAAAATTTGCAACTTGTTTAGAAACATTCATAATTTCTTTAGAGTGAAAACTTTCACAAATTGTTTAACATAGAAAGGAAACGTTCATAACTTGTTAAGAATAAAATAAAAACTTTTACAACTTATTTGGAATGGAAACATTCGTAACTTGTTTAGAAACATTCACAACTTATTTGACATGGAAACATTCGTAAATTGTTAAGAATAAAATGAAAACAATTACAATATGTTTAGAATGAAATAGAGACATTCACAAACTATTTAGAATGGAAACATTCATAACTTGTTTTGAAACATTTACAACTTGTTTAGAGTTGAAACATTCGCAAGTTGTTTAGAATGAAAAGGAAACATCCATAACTTGTTTAGAATGAAGTATAAAAATTCACAAGTTGTTTGGGGCAGAACCAGTCATAGCTTGTTTAGAAATAGTCACAACTTATATTGAATGGAAGCATTCACAAATTGTTTAGAATGAACAGGAAACTTTCATAGTTTGTATAGAATGAAAGAGACACATTTATAACTTGTTTGGAGTGGAAACATTTTCAACTTGTTTCAAATGAAATGGAAACATTCACAACTTGTTTGGAATGAAAAGTAAACATCCATGACTTATTTGGCATGTTAACATTCACAACTTGTTTAGAATGGAAATGTTCATAACTTGTTTAGAATGAAATGAAAACACTCAGAACTTGTTTTGAATGGAAAGATTCATAACTTTTTTAGAATGAAATGAAAACATTCACACCTTGTTTAGAATAAAATGGAAAATTTCAAAACTTGTTTAGAATAACATAGAAACATCACAACTTGTTTAGAAAAGATTGGAAACATTTACAACTTGTTTGGAAAGGAAACATGTGGAGTTGGTTTAGAATAAAATGGAAGCATTCACAACTTGTTTGAAATGGAATGCAAACATTTACAACTAGTTTGAAGTGAAAAGGAAACATTCACAACTTGTTTGGAATGCCAACACTATCAACTTGTTTAGAATGAAATGGAAACAATCACAACCTTGTTGTCTAGAATGAAATGGAAACAATCACAACCTGTTTGGAATGAATTGGAAACATTCACAACCTGTTTGGAATCAAAACATTCATAACTTGTTTGAATTAAAAATATTCACAACTTGTTTGGAATGAAGTGTAAACATTAACAACTTGTTTTGAAATGGATACATTCATAAGTTGGTTGAAATGGAAACATACAACTTGTTTAGAATGAAATGGAAAACTTCACAACTTGTTTGGGATGGAAATATTGACAACTTGTTTGGAATGAAGTAGAAACTTTCATAACTTGTTTAAAATGAAATATAAACATTTACAGCTTGTTTGGAATAAAAAAATTCACAAACTATTTGGAGTGGAAACATTCATAACTTGTTTAGAATGAAATAGAAATATTCACAACTCATTTGGAATAGAAAGAATCATAACTTGTTTGGAATGCAAAGTTTCACAACATGTTTACAATGAAGTTTAAACATTCAACACTTTTTTTTCCATTTTAGAAAGGTTGTGAATGTTTCGATTCCAAATAAGTTGTGAATGTTTTCATTTTATTCTAAACTAGGGTTGAATGTTTCGATTCCAAACAAGTTGTGAATGTTTCTGTTTAAATGTTAATAAGTTGAGAATGTTTCCATTTCACTATAAAAAAGTTGTGAAAATTTCCATTCCAAACAAATGTTTTTGTTACCACTCTGAGTGTTTAAATACAGTGATCAATTTTAGTGGGCTCAAGCCCCAGGCAATCCATGTCCTATAGGCCAAGCAGAACATGTGCACTATGTTTACCCAAGTGGCCCTCTTGGTCATTACACAAAGATGTGTATATTGGTCCAACCATCACACAAATATTTACATACTATTTCATCTAGAAGTAATGATGACAATATGGGATTTGAACAAAATCCCCAAGTGCATGTACAATTATATGCACACATGATGCTATTGGCGTGTATTTTTTTTTTTTTGTCCAAACTTTCACACTGTGTCCAACTCAATTTCAACCCATGTTCTCCTGTTCCCTAAAGATTTTAAACCCTTTAATACCCTTAAAGATTCATAGGAAAATAGGTTTGAGACATTAAATCCATCTAAGTTTACAAGTATGGATTTTACACTTAACCGGGTAAAAATGACCATATGAACAGTGCTCAACAAAATTAGCCAATTTTGATAGGCAATAACTCTGGCTACAGGGCACCAAATCCAGTGATTCAAAATCCAAGTTATTCCTCTTGAATTTTTATAAGTGTGGTCAAAATTTCATAGCCAAATTATTTATGTATAGAAGGTTATGGCGGCTAGAGTACAGGGTACCAAATTTTAGCCACTATTGACCATTATGCCCATACAAAATTTCATAATATTCATACACTTCATTTCCAGGTGCAAAACCCACTTGGTAGTGTCCATATATGTCTTATACACATGGGAAAACCATTCCTGTAAATTTAGAGCCCTTCTAACCATCATTCATAAAAATGCCATCAAAACAGCCCATAAAGACCATATGGACAGCATTGTATACACACTTCAAACCACACTCCATTGGTCCATATATCCTTCTCACACTACACATAAAAAAAAACCCAGTTCATTTACATGAATTTATACAACACATGCATGACAATAACTTATTTAATATGTACACTAAGTTTCTTGGAGAACTTCAAAAGCACTATGCACTCCAGAAACTTGAAGGGACCAGCTACTGCGTAAGGCAGAAAGTACCATTACTAAAAATAGCTAATGTGCTCCAAAAATTATGAAAATTTCCAGTTTACAACTAAAAATATGGAATGTAATATACCTGAAATTTCACAAAGAAATTCGAATGAAAGTTATTATTTTGAATGCTCTCTTTCAGGTGCTCCTTAAATGGACAGAAAGGGGGTAAGTCTCTTTCAAGAAACTTAGTAAGGGTTTATCATTAGAAACTTGTATTCCCAGCAACATACCTGAAATAAAAAGACATAAAAAAACAAAAAAAAAATCACTTATACAAAAATATAGCCATCCAAATGCACAAACAAACAGAACACAATCAAATGCAATGCCGGCAGCAATACATCATTAGGGTTAGTCCATAAACAATCAAATAAACAATATGTAATCACTATGGAAGCCCTCCTCAAGCTAATGCTTGGTATTAGGAGGTTAATTGGTCTTACTTAGTACTAACTTGGGCCCTAGAAACCCCTGTAAACACTGCCATCTTAGTGCATGAAAAACAGTAAGGCTGGAACCTTGTTCATGCACTCCCCCTTAACCCATACTTGGTTCCTTGAACTTTTTGCTCTCTTCCAAGCATGGTATTAGCTTCATGGATGCTTGATCATCATATTAATACATTAAAAAACCATAAAACATGAAGATAAAACCCTTACCTAAGCTGTGAAGGCTGAAATCTTCAAGAGATACACAATGAACCCGAAAACTAGGGTTTTTCTCTTTCTTGTTGCATCCGATTGCCTTCCTTTGTGATTTCTTGGGAGATTGAGCTATGGTGGTTATGGAAGCTTATGGAGGAGCTAAGGAATAGGCTGTACCTGGTGGGGGACAAAAATGGGCAAGAAATGGCAAGAAATCAATATATTTTACTTGACCTAATCAGTTTAACCTTAACCCTCACTTAGGTCACTATAATTATGTCTTAAGCAAAGACTCTTTGGCTAATATTTAGCCCACCTTTTTGACCTTAGAACCTAGAAATAAAAGGCTGGGACAATGCTAGAAATGACTGCCTTTGACTCTTGTCAAAAATCATCTCATCCTTAAGTTATTTTTGTGAACAATTGTACACCTAGTTGTCCTAGGTTCTTGAATAATAGCTTTTGTTTCCTTTATGAAATTCAGCCTCCAAAAATTGCTTCCATACCATTCAAATCCTTCCAAAATCTCTCTTTTAGTGTACAATTGTAAGCTTTTAGGGAGGTGTGTTGAGTGGAAGAGACCGACTACAATTACAGAGGTCAGGAGTTTCTTGGGTTTGGCAGGTTACTACAGACGTTTTATAGAGAAATTCTCTATGATAGCTACATTGCTGACAGCATTGACCAAGAAGACTCAGAAGTTTGAATGGACACCGAAGTATGAAGAAGCTTATATAGAATTGAAGGAAAGATTGACTAGTGCACCTATACTCGTCTTACCAGATCCGAACAAAGCCTTTATAGTTTATACTGATGCATCTGGTTCCGGATTGGGATGTGTATTGATGCACGATAGTCAGGTGATTGCTTATGGTTCGAGACAGCTGAGGCCTAATGAACTGAACTATCCTGTTCAGGATCTTGAGCTGGCAGCAGTGATTTTTGCACTGAAGTTGTGGAGGCATTATTTGATGGGAAGGTCATTCAGAATCTTCACCGATCACAAGAGTTTGAAATATTTATTTACCAAGAAGGATTTGAATATGAGACAGCGGTGATGGATTGAGTACATAAAAGATTATGACTACTCGATTGAGTATTGTGCTGGCAAGGGAAATGTGGTAGCAGATGCGTTGAGCCGGAAGTAGATGGGAGTGATCTTATCTAAGGATTAGGCTACGGATTCCTCTGAAGGAGTATTGAGGGACTGTTTCTTAGCTTTGCATGAATTATGGAAAAGTCGAGAAAAATCCATAGTCTACATTTTGGAAGTCCAGTCAGCTTGGTTAGTCAAAGTTAAAGAAGCTCAGATGAAAGATCCATTGTTGAAGAAAATTTTAGGAGAGGCGAAGCATGGCACTATGAGGAAGGAATTCAGATACAAAGATGGAATATTAAATTATGGAGATCGGCTCTATGTACCGAATGTAGATGGACTTAGGCAGCAAGTCCTATAGGAGGCACATAGTAGCACTTTGAATATCCACCCTGGTGTTAGTAAGATGTATCAAGATCTGAAGACACATTTCTGGTGGCTAGGATTGAAAAGAGATGTAAGAGGACATGTGGCAAAGTGTTTGACATGTCAGATGGTTAAAGCTGAACATCAGAAACCAGCAGGCACACTTCAGAGTCTACCTCTGCCAGTGAGGAAGTGGGGATCCGTTACTATGGATTTCCTAGTGGGGTTACCGAATACCCGGAGTCAACATGATGCTATATGGGTAGTGGTTGACAGACTGATGAAGTCGGCACACTTCATACCTATCAGAATCACTTATACATTGGAAAAGTTGGCTCAATTGTATCTCAAGGAGATTGTGAGACTCCATGGGATACCGGATCAGATTATATCTGACAGAGATCCTCGGTTTACATCACGATTTTG
>KK900689.1:80299-94091 GCA_000696445.1 Aquilaria agallochum
GCATCCCAAGGTCCGTCTTATCCTCCTTCACTACCCCTAGTTCTCGAAGGACCTCTTCGGTCATCAGTTTCCACATGATGGGGAAAGGGTAGAGGGAGCGTGAAGGGACCTCGGAATCCCAGTCGGAGACTGCTCAGATCCGTCTGTCGAAGTCCGTGAATCTGGATGCCAACTCAGGAGTCAGCAGCATCCTCGGGTCTACGACGTCCATCTCCAATTTTCCCCGAGCCCACTTGGTCGGAACGTACGACCAGGCCTCATCCATCTTCAGAAAGAAAAACTTTTGTTGCCACCCCTGCCAGCTATCCTTAGTGGCGAAGGTGAACATATACTTTTTTCTCCCTGATCCTCGAGGTAGCATAAAGTAAAAGCCACAATTTGGGACTGTGTAGAGCTTATAGTACTGCAAAAAAAGAATGAAATGGGGTTCTATTTTGAAAACGCCGCACATACAAAGGAAGGTGTTAAAGTAACAGTAAGAGTTCGGGGGAAGTTGATTTACGGCCATGCCATGAAATTGGCAAAAGTCACAAATCACCCTCGAGGGAGGGTACCGAAGTCCGGCCTCCAGTTGGGCACGAAAAACGGTAACCTCATTTTGGCGGTTCGTAAAACTGACCTCCTGAGGTCTAGGAAGTTTGATGGTGGCGTAACAAGGAAGAAAGAACTTTTTGGTCCATCTTTCCAATTTTTTTGAGGTCGTACAGGAAGTATGACCAAGAAGGGGAAGCCAACTTTCCGGGATACGGGAAACAGTTGGTGAAGACATTTTTGAAGAAAAAATGACTTCGGGGAATGAAAAACCGACTTCGGGAAATCTTTAAAATGAAAAGACTTTGGAAACCAAAACCCACCGAATCTTTTGCCAAAATCTGGGTTTGAAGCCGCCGTCGTGAAAAGTCGCCGAAAAAACTCCATCAACAGCACCAAAAAACAGGGGAAAATGCAAGAACGATTAGAAGGCAGGAGGGAACCAAAAGCAGATGAAAAAGGAGATTATGACGGAATAGCATATATATAGGCTAAGGGGGGTAGGCGAACCGGCATCATAAGTACTCCGCGAAGGTGAACAGTCGCCATAACTGCTCATTGTGCATAAAAAGGTGCGCCTGCTGTATCCGATGCAGTCCTCACCAATAACAAGCTGCCACATGTCAGCCATCGTGCCAAAAGAAGGACACGCCTTCTGACACCCCTAAACCCTGGGCATGCTGCTCCAGACTGACACGCTTGGTTAACAAGACGTGACGTTGCGCAGACCTACAAAAGGAGAGAAGTAGGCTACCTTGAAGACACCAAAAGACAGGCTATGGGTGAACAGCCTACGTCTTCGGACAAAAGGTCCATCTTCGGCACAGGTATTACACCCAAGGTCTTGAAGGGCGCTCTCCGAAAGCTGACAAGCCGAAGTTTCCACTTCGGCTTTCTGAAGGGGGGCCTGTGATAGCCGAAGGGCTATCGCCTCTCTCACTACATACTTCCCGCCAAAAGCGTGGCCGGGAAATCTAGCGTCATCCGAAAAAAATGCTAACACTGACCTCGGAAGGAGCGAAGTCAAATGCCTCAAACTCAGAACTTCGGCTACGACGTCAGGAATTTCAAAGATGTTGCCGGCTCCCCCAGGGGACCAAACGGATCATCTTCGGGGATAAAGAACCAGCTATTGCAAGCAGGAGAGACTCTCCCTGAAGGCAGAACCCCCGAACCAGGGAAATCCCCAAACTACGGGCATAATTCCCGAAGAAGGGCATCCGTACCAAAGGACGGCCTCGCCCAGAGGACCTCGGGAGTATGGCATGAACATTTAAGGAGCCTCTGACATGTCGCTCACAGGCGTTACACGCCGTCTCAAATGGCGGTCTGACTTGCTGACACCGTTTGAGTCTTGTCACAACCTGTCTCAGTCCAAGACTCCAGGAGCCTATAAATGGCTACCTGTCCCCTACACCCGAAGGTACAAAAAGCATCTGGCCAAACACATGTCATGATCCGAACGGGCTGGGCACTCCTATAAATACCAGGAAACAGGCCCTAGCAAGCATCGAACCCTCTCTCCCTGAGAAAACACAAGCAGGCAAGGCCTTCTAACCCCTTAGTGCTCCTCCTCTATTTCCCCTCAGGAGACTGACTTGGGCGTCGGAGGCTCTTCCCCAGAAAAATACTCCGGGGACCTCCTAACCTTTTTTTTCTGAGCATTTTAGGCAGGCTCCTCTGGGAAACCTTTGCTCCAGACGTTCTTCCCTTCAGGAAGTCCCTCCCGAAGTCATAATGTCACCCGACGAAGATGCTACTGGGCATCAGAAAGCTTGGTTGGTCATGCTCCTTTAGAGCGAACTTATGTCCTCGACTTTGGTGAAGAGTAAGCTTTTTTCCTACTTTCCTTTTTATAACTTCTTCATACTTACATTGATGTTCTTATTTTTGTAGAGATGGGTGATAAGTCTGTAGCCTTCTACAATAGTCTCTTCCTCAGTCAGGCCAAGAAGGGGGAGCAACAGAAGAAGAAGGCACCAAAAAGGAAGAAGGTCCCAGTTGGGACATCTTTAGCCCCGAAGTCGAAGAATAGTAAGGAGGGCTCCCTTCCACCTCTGCTCGAAGGTGAAGTGGAGATCATCGACTGAACTCCTACGTGTGTTGACCTGCCCTTGGAGCCAGCCATCTGCTCAAGCCCTCTAAGTCCCAATGCTGCTGTCGAGACATTGGGGACTTCAGTTGGGGAGATTTTAGCTAAAGAATTGGAGGAATGCCGAAAGAAAAGGGCAAAGGGGTTCTTGCCGAGGTTTTTGATGTCAACGACTCTGACAGTGATGATGCCAAACTCCTCCCAGATTTGTCCCTTAGCCATTCATCCATGAGTTTGGGAATTTTTGGTATTTTAGACCTTGTAGATGAATGGCTAAGAGATAAAATTTTAATGGAACTTCGACATGACTTTGCAGATGAACAAGTACAGGCTCAGTGGATGGCAGAGCTTGTTCATAAGAGGGCCCTTCAGGATTCAAAAATTTCAAAGGACAAGGTCCCGAGGGTGCGCTTCTGGACCTTCACAGAGGACATGGACTTGTTCTCTGAGGATAGTCAGAAGATGGTGAGGGGCATTATGACTAATGATACCTTCTAGGATTTGATGGAGGATTGCCCGAATGAGGATGTCCTCATCGCGAGGATGACCGAGCATGCTGCCCAGGTATACCTTAGGCCTTTAGGACTTAGAAAATTTTTTAGCTTTTGTTGCTTTTGACCGACATTCAGAATCCTCTCTTTTGTAGCTTTTAGTGTACGGTGGATTTTTTTTATCTTAGGCAACCAAACAATCTTTGGTTCGAAGTCAATCGGACGAGAACTTGGCCAGGGCCAAGGAGCTATTTGCTAGCTCGGTCATCAAGTACAGTGAGCTCAACAAAATTGTGAAGGAGGACTTGGCTAGTCTTCAGGAAGAGGTGTTGAAGAGCCAAAATGAGCTTTTGGAGGACTTTTCTTCCAAAGTGTCAGACCTCGATGCTAGGGTGGTAGCCCTGACTTCATCAAATGAAGCCTTCTAGAGAGAGAAGGAGGTCGTCATTATTGATCTCACGAAGGAGTTGGGTCTCAATGTCAAATTCATAGCCAAGATCGATTAGCTAAAGAAGGAGAAGAAGAAGAAACTGAAGAAGGAAGTTGAAGTACTTAAAAAAGAACTGGAGGATTTGAAGGCGGAGAAGGCTAAGTCTGATGAGGCGACTAAGTCCTTGTATCTAGACAATTTTTGCCTTGCTCGCCATCAAGTCTTGTCCCCCAGTATCCTGACCTTGACTTCTCCTTCTTGCAGGTGCTTGATATCCCCAAAGGCCATCCTTGGCATGGTCGAGTGTTGAATTTCTCAACCTCCCCGTTCTTCCTCCTCTAGCTGACGATGGTGGCCAAGATGAGGATGATGATGCTGAAGATGATCACGCCGAGGATGTTGAAGACCCCAAAGATGGACAAGACAAGTAATAGGCTTCTTTTGTCTTTGTTTTTTTTTGTATTCCACACCTTGTACTTCTGCAATGAAATTTTATTGGAACTTTCTTGCTTGAAATTTTGGCTAAGTCCCTGATTGGTATGACTTTGGACTTTATCTTCATCCTTCTGCGTTTAACCATCTTCAGTAATGAGTCGTATCATCCTTTAAGGACTTACAACCTTAGTCTGTTTGAAGGTTTCACAACCATCTTCGGTCAACCTTCTTCGGAAGACATGCTTTTCAAAAATAGTTAAGCACCTTCGGGACTAACCATATTCATTCGACCATCTTCAGTGAAACTTTACTTGTGCAAAAAATATTTAAGTACCTTTAGGACCAACTATGTTCGGTCGACCACCTTCAATAAAAATTGTACAATATCACTTATGCATTTTCGGAAGCAACCACATTCGGTTCGCCACCTTCGACCTCTTTTGCACAATTTTTCCTTGAAAATTTTTCTATGTGTAGAATTTTTTCAAAGAGTCTGAATGCCATGTATTTTTCAACTCTTCACCTTCAGTGTCACCGAGCTTACAGACTCCTGGTCGAACTTCTTCGAGGACCAAATAAGGTCCATCCCAGTTTGCCCAAAGTACTCCATGAGATGGTCTTTGGGCTTCGAATTCAGCCTTTCGGAGAATGAGGTCCCCTTTCTTGATTCCTTTATGCTTAACATACAAGTTTGTAGTAATGGCTACTATCTGCTGGAAAGCTTTTCTATTGAGCTTGGCCATCTCTCTATGCTTGTCAATCATATCCAACTTCATTCTTAAACTGAGGTTGTTCCCTTCTTTGTCAAGCACCTGTATTCTAACATATGGCTGTACGACCACGACAAGGATAATGGCGTCTGTGCCGAAGATGAGTGAGAAAGGTGTCTCACCTGTGGCCCTTTTGGGAGTTGTTTGGTAGCTCCACAGCACGCTCGGAAGCTCTCCTGGCCAGTTTCCCTTTCCTTCCTTCAACCTCTTTTTCAGACCATCTTTTATTGTTTTGTTGGACACTTTAACTTCTCCATTGCTCTGAGGATGGGCAACTGGGGCAAAGTGCAATTTTATCCCGAGGTCAGTTGTGAATTCCTGGAAACCTTTATTGGTAAATTAGGAACCATTATCAGCTACTATCACCCTCAGTACGCCAAATCTACATATGATGTTCTTCCAGACAAATCTTTGTATGTCCTTTGCTGATATTGCTACTAAAGGCTCTACCTCGATCCACTTGGTGAAATAGTCTACTGCGACTACATAGAACTTCACTCCTCTTGGAGCTGTTGGGAGAGGCCCAATGTGGTCAATACCCCAAACAGCGAAGGGGCGAGGATAGTTTGCTGACGTTATTACTTCCGAGGGTAGTCTTTGGATGGAAGCGTGTCTATGGCACTTGTTGCTTTTCTGGACAAATTGCCTCATATCCTTCCTAAAGGTAGGCCAAAAATATCCTTGGCAGAGTAGCACTCCGGCTAGGCCATCAATCCCTATGTGAGAACCGCAGGCCCCCTCATGGACTTCTTTGAGGACCATCTCAACATCCTCTTCGCTGACACACCCTTGTAGTAGACTTGCGTACCCTTGTCGGTGCAACTCTTCTCCGATCAGGAAATATCTACCTGAGCGCTTTCGTATTTTCACAGCTTTGAGAGGATCTCCGGGAAGTTTCGAGGTTGCAAGATATTTCTTGATAGGATCTTTCCACTTAGTACCTGAGGTTGCTATGCACATTAATGCTATGCTCATCTGATAAAGTACTTCGGTGGACTCATTTGATTTGGCCAAAGTATCCGCCTCCATATTGTCCCGCTGAGGTACGTTTTGTATACGTACCTTGTCAAATTCTTGGATAAACCATTTTGCAAGGTCGTGGTACTTTGCTGAGTTTGGGTCTTTCACCCTGTAGTCCCCTGCCATCTGTCGGACGATCAGTTGAGAATCACTGTGGACCTTTAGATTTCTCACACCAACTCCTTTTGTCAACCATAAGCTTGCTATGAAGGCTTCATATTCGGCAACGTTATTGGTGACGTTGAAACCGAACTTGATGGACTTTGATGCTTCCATACCTTCAGGTCCCCACAGAATTATTCTGGCTCCTTGATGTTCAGAACCAGAGGCACCATTGATGAAGAGTGCGCACTCAAGTTCATCACTACCAAGGTGCTCCGAGGTATCTTTGGTTTTTGGTACTTCGGCGATGAAATTCGCCAATGCTTGGGCCTTTATTGCCCTTCTCAGCTTATAGGAGATGTCATATTCACCGAGCTCGATGCACCACTTTGATAATCTCCCAAAGCAGTCTGCCTTTCTGATGACATCCCTGAGAGGTAGGTTACTTTGAACAATGATAGGATGTCCTTGGAAGTAAGGCCACAGCCTTCTACTTGCCAACACTAGAGCATAAATGGCCTTTTGTAGGAGAGAGTACCTAACTTTGGCACCATGCAGGGACTTGCTTGCATAGTATACTAGCCACTTTTTTCATCCCTCTTCCCTTACAAGTACTGAACTTACGGCTTTTTTGGTAATGACAAGGTAGAGGATGAGGGGTTCTGCTTCCAGCGGCTGCCAAAGTGTCGGTACGTGGGTTAAGTAACTCTTGAGTTCATCCCAAGCTTTTTGGCAATCTTCGTTCCAAGGATGTTCCTCAAAACCAGAGTTACGTTCATTTTTTGCTACTTTGGTGAGCACTTTGAAGAATGGTCGGCACCGGTCCCCGTATCTGGAGATGAATCTGCTAAGGGCCGTGATTCTCCCAGTAAGCCTTTGCACATCCTTGGTCGTCGTGGGAGTTCAGAATCCTAGTAGGACCTTAACCTTTTTTAGGTTGGCATCGATACCTCTTTCGAGTACCATAAACCTGAGGAATTTACCAGCTGTTACCCTGAACACACATTTCTCGAGGTTAAGATGGATCCCGAACTCCCGAAGTTGGTGAAACGTTTTGTCTAAGCCTACGATATGACTACCAGGATGTTTACTCTTAACTATCATATCATTGACATATATTTCCATATTTCTCACAATTTGGGTGCTAAATACCTTGTTCATTAGTCTTTGGTACGTTGCTCTCGCATTCTTAAGGCTGAAGGGCATTCTGACATCACAGTAAGTCCCAATTTTGGTAATGAAGGCGGTTTTTTCCTCATCTTTAGGATTCATCCAAATTTGGTGATATCCGCTAAAGGCATCGAGGAATCTAAGCAGACCATATTCAGCAGTGGAGTCTACTAATTGGTCTATTGGTGGCAAAGGATACGAGTCCTTTGGATAGGCATCATTTATGTTTCGGAATTTGATGCACATTTGGAGCTTATTGCTCCCCTCATTCGTTTCAACAACTACATTGCTTAACCATTCGGGGTACTTGAACTCCCTTATTATTCCCACCTCCATTAACCGTTGAAGTTCGGTTTTAACAAAGTTGTTCTTATGCATCGAGAGGCTACGTTTTTTCTGCCTAATAGGCTTCACATTCAGACACACTTTAAGAAAATGTTGGAATATACCAGAGTCCACCCGAGGCATAACACTCGGAGAGTAGGCAAACAGATCTTTGTTCATTAATAGAAGGGATACAAGCTTTCCCTTATCAGCTTCAGCCAGTTTTTTTCCCCACTTGGGTACTATGGCCTGGGACAAGCTCTACATCCTCTGTTTCTATTTTTTCAAGGTCGCTTCTTTCCTCTTGGCTTTCCATGCTATTCTATCTCGAGGTCTGTGCATGCATTTTTATTAGGCTTTGTCTTGCCTGCACGAAGACTTTCCTTACTTCCTCTTGATCAATGAATATTTCTGCATCCCCTTCCTTTGTGCCGAACGTGACCGTTAGGTACTTCACATCTGGGTGAATGTGAAGATTACCCTGTGTCTGCCTTCTAAGGATGGCATTGTATAAAGAAGGGACATCTATGACGATCAATCTTTGTCATGCTGGAACCAAAGAGCTTTTCCTTGATCTAAACCGAGGTTCCCCTTAGCATCAAGGACAGATCGATCCATCCGAGTATGGGAAGTTTGGCGGGGCCTATGCCGAAGGTAGGGGAGGTAATAGGTTTAAGATCACCTTTGGAGATGCCCAAGTTTGACAACAGGTGCAAGAACAGAACGTCGGCATTGGAGCCATCATTGATGAGCAGTCTTTTGCCATCGCAGCTCCCTATCTTTGCTGTGATTAGGAGGGGGTCGTCATGAGGGAACTTCATGGCAGACCCGTCTTTCGAACAAGCTTGGTCGCAGGCTTGCCAAACTCCATCATCGAAATTTCTCGGACCTTCCTTTTCCTCTTTGCCGAGGGTATTCCAATGGTAATCGTCTGGATTACTCCTGCTGAAGGTGGTGGGTGTTTTTTAGGACTTTGGTTCCGACATCGGTCGGAATCATAGTCTTCATCCTCTCCCCTCCTATCTTCCTCCTTCCTTTCCCAAGCTTTGGGAGAGGGCATTCACAGGTAACGGTGAAGTTCCCCTTGCTTGATCAGGGATTCAATGTACTTTATTAGCTGAAAGCAATCTTCGGTATCGTAACCGTGGTCCCGATGGAATTGACAGAACTTTTTCATATTCTTCTTATTGTCCGAGGTCATTGCCTTTGGATGTTGGATTGAAGTTCCTTGCCTTTCCATAGCCATCAGTATGTGCGTCCTTGTGGTGTTCAGGGGAGTGAATGACACCGGCCTTTTCCCCCTTTGTTTCCTTGGTCTGCTCCCGACCTTAGTGGGGTACCGAGATTGGTGACTCTGACCCTTGGGGTGGTTGTGATCAGACTTCGGCCCTCGCATCCTCAGCTCTTCGGTCGTCATGTGCTGTTCCACCCATTCAGTAGAATTCTCCGAGGGTGTCAAGGTGATCTTTGGAGAAGTCGTAAAAGAGTTGTGAATTTCTTCAAAGTCCCTTGATCATGCCGAGGATGCGGATTTCGGGGCTAAAGTCTGGCACACTCAGGGCTTTTCGGTTGAACCTTTTGACATAGTCCCGAATGGTCTCCCCATTCTTTTGGGCTATGTCAAACATTTGGATGGGCATCTTTACCATCGGTCTACTTCCGATGAACTGCTGGGTGAATGCGGTGGATAACTGCTAGAATCCCATTATGGTTCTGGGAGCCAGGGAGTTATACCACGTAGTTGCTGGCTCTGACAGGGTGACTTCAAAACACTTATAAAGAGTGGCGTCATCAGCACCATGTTACATCATGCTATGCCTATATTTCCTCAGGTGGGCTTGGGGGTCGCTCTGTGTTACCACCTCACAAAAATGGGAGACTTACAAGTGTGTCATAATGGCTAAAAACCATTATATTGTGTAATTCTCACCATAGTGATTGAAGTGTGGAGGGTAAAAGGCATGATCAACACCTCCTTAAAAGTGTTCCAAGTTGGTAATTTGGCCCCCAAGAAAAGCCTTAAGGATTGCCTGTTTGTCAAGCAACCTATGGACTTTTTTGTAAGGTTTTGGAAATTCGGGTGCTCAATTGTAAAACTTTCACAAAAGAGATTTGGAGAGTTATGAGAAAGACATGAATGGTATGAAAGTACTATTGGAGGACCAAATTACTTATGGAAGACAACTAAGGACAAAGAAAACACATAAAGGCATAAAGGACCTAAGTGTTCTAATGTAGGCCTTAAGATATGTATGTCTATGACTTAAGTCAAATGGAAGTCTTGTGTGATTATCCCACATAAGGAGGGCTGCTAAAGGAGGATAAGGATGGTCAAATTTGGGCCAAGAGATTAAGACTAAGAAACTGTAGTCTTGTAGCAAGGAAAATGACATAAGACAAGGTTAAGAACTCTTAAGTGTGTTTAGTGTACTTTTGACTATGTAAGTAGTCAAGACCACCTTTGCTTCTCTAAATTTCGGCCTCCACCAGTAAAAAGAAATCCAGTCCTCTCCTCCACACTTCCTCCATAGCCACCATACCTTCAAACTGAAAACTACTTGCAATTGAAGTCAAGGAAGCACAGTTGGAAGTTATTTGGTGCTATTGCTTGAGTGCACCTAGGATCAAGCTCCAATTTCAGCATACCCATCAAGGTAAGGGTTCTCTTGCTCTCATGGGTTTTTTTTTTCTATTTTCAAGAAACCATGGAGCTAGGGCTAAGCTTGGAAGAGAGCCATGGGCTTGATGAACCATGCTTAGTGAGGGGAGTGCACTTATTGAAGGTTTTGTGACCTACTGTGAAGTGCACAGTGATGGCAGCGAATTTCTGGGTTTCAAGAGCCCAAAAGTTAGTACTAACTTCTGTTAAAATCCTCCTAAGACCAAGAATTAGCTTGAGGGGGGATGCCATAGTGATTTATTTAAGTTTATTGTATGTTTTACGAACTAATATATGGTTATTGTTGCTGTTGCATTTCATGTATTTGTTGGTTGTGAATGACTGCTGCATTTGGTTGCTATATCTTGTATATATGCATTGTGCTTCTTGTGTTTAGTTTCTTTGGAATCAGGTTTTAGTGATGGTTACATTGCCTATTGAATCCAAGTGTTACCCTTACAAAGTTCCTCAATTAAACTTACTCCCCTCAATTCTGTCATTTTAGGTCCAGCAGAAAGATCACCTTCAAAATAACCTTTGTGGTTTGATTTTTGCTCTTAATTTTCAGGTACTTATACTTCGATATGTATACTTGTGATCTGGAAATTTTGGTGATTTTAGAAGCACATTTGGTATTTTTGGTGATGGTACTTACTGTGTTGTGCAGCTGCTGTCCAGCATCCTGTTTCTGGAGTCCATTGCATTTCAGGCACTGCTGTAACTTAGGGTGCGTATTTATCTGAGTTAAGACCATTTTGTAGTGCATTTATTCATTTACATGTAGTGTATGTAAAATGAGACAAGTGTGTGAACATTTGGGTAATGTTTTGGCTATGTATGTGATGTGGTGCAAAGCTGCCTAAGTGTGATTGATAGGCTGCTTACTTGTAAATTCTGTTTTGTCCATATAAAGTTGCTAGATGTAAGAGAATTTAATTCATATGTGTATTGGACATGTATGGGATAGCCCTGGAGGACTTCATCGTTTTGAATGAAGTGTTTGAATGGTTTGGAAAATTTGTATGGGCAAAATGGTCCAAAAGTTGCTAGAATTTCGACCCTGTACCTAAAGTTTTATATCTCCCTGTGTAGAACGAATCTTGGTATGAAATTTTGGCTACACCTATAATACATATAGAAGTATAACTGGGCTTTAAAATTTATAGATTTAGAGCCCCATAGCCAAATTTATGATGTTGCAAAATTGGCTAAGTTACTGTTCATTTGGTCAGAATTTTGAAACCAACTTAAAAAATCCATAACTTGGTCCATAGGTGGGCTATTGATGTATAAAAAAATTCCTTCATTTCTCTAAGTCTCTACTTGATAATGGAGTAAAGAAAATAGGGGGGGTGCATGGCTAGAATGATAGAGTTTATTAGTGGAAGTTACAGGTGCAGTGGCTGGTCACTAGAACTTAAAAAGATTGCCTAATGTGTGGTAGCCAAGATTAAGACTTGTGCTAGTGGTTTTCTTCTTTGCTACCATGGTGTGCATGAAATGTGAATATGTGTGTGATGGTTGAACCAATATGCATGTGTTTACTTAGTGCCCAAGAGGGCCACTTGGGTATGCACACTAAGGGTAGTGTTCTGATGGCCTACAGAACATTACCAATCCTGGGAGTCTAAATGCACAATTTTGGAACCATAATTGGACTACCCCGGAGTGGGTAACAGAATTTGGTATCAAAGCATGGTTTATACATGTGCATAGCATATAGTTGCTTTGCATGCACCTACATACATGAACTCAGTTTGGTTAGCTGCTAGTGTCAAGTACCATTGAAATACCTATGATGGATCATCAATGCAGGAAGTAAACATGGTTGCCACAAGGAGAGGGGACCGCCCCGAAGGCCTCCTACTGACTCGGGCAACAAAGAAATGGATAGAATAGAGGGAATTAGGGCCAACAGGGGGCACCAAACCCTGAAGTGCCTCAAGTTTGGTTAGAGCTTCAGGGAACTTAGCTCTAATCAATGAAAACTTAATAAAACTGATTCAAGCACAATAGCAAGGAGACCAAATAGCTCCAACAGAACCAGTTCAGGATGCATAGCAGCAACTGGAAGAGGATACTAGGAACACATCTGAATATGTTCCTTCTGGAAGCTTAAAAGTCACAAATGATGAGACCATTGAGGTGGAAGATGAGGATAGGAGAAATTTGAAAGGCAGAAGAGTAAGATCTGAGATTGGTCAGGTGTTCAGGGCTAATCCCTCATTCTATGACCATTCTTCCACTATGAATGAGATTGAGGAAGGCCATGAGAGAAGATCCAAGAGAAGTATATAGATCATAGTGAGCATCGCCATACAGAGGGCTCTCACAGATCTAAGAGACACAAATCAGAGGATCTAGAAGGCCTAGATGAAGTCAGACTATTGGAGAAGTTCCAAGGCCTAAGACCTCCACAGTTTGATGGAAGAGCTGGTCTAGAGAAAGCTAAGGAGTGGTTAATCTTCATAGAAAAGATGTTTGAGAGGATGCCACTCAGCTCCACCAAAAAGGTGTCACTGGCTACTTACAACTTGGTAGGCAGTGCAGAGATGTGGTGGTGAAACACTAGAGATAGGTATGCTTTCCAGAAGGGCAGAAGGCTAGGAAGAGATGTTGAGATGAGCTAGCTAGAGTTCACACAGCTCTTCTAGGAACAGTACATCAATGATTCCATCAAGGATATGAAGTAAGCTGAATTTGATGCTCTAAGGTAGGACAACCTTAGTGCCCTAGAGTATGAGCACAAATTCAATCAGTTAGTGAGGTATGCTCCTCAGTATCATGGACTAGAGGAGTTGAAGGCCAAAAGATTTGTTAGAAGGCTAACGTTAGACATTAGAAAGGCTGTTAGACCTTTTGGAGCAATTACGTACTATGAAGCAGTGCAGAAAGCTGTATTAGTAGAGCAAGAGGAGCATGAGACTAAGTACTTTCTTAGTGGACCAGGGGAAAGTAGTTAGGAAGGAGGCAAGCAGAAGAAGGCACCACATGGCAAAGGAATTGCCAAGAATTCTCATCTTGGTGGTGAGGCCAAGGTTAAAGGGAAGTTCCTTGGCCTAAGGTGCCCTAAATGCAAGAATTTTCATGGAAAGAAACCTTGCTATTTTGAAACCCAAGCATGTCTAAGATGTGGATCCATGGATCATTGGATCAAAGACTGCCTATAGGCTCAAAGGAGGCTAGAAGACCAAGGTCCAGTAAGGCCTATTAAGGCAGGACCTAGAGGGTGAGCACCTAGGAAAGGACAGCAGAGGTCAGTTCCTCTAGTGCCTTAGCCTCCAGTGCAGAGAGCTGGTAGAGTCTTCCAAGTGGAGAGGCTAGAGACATTAGACTAGGGAGGAGCACTAAGAGGTAACATTTACCTTAATGGTATGCCTGTTAGTGTTCTGTTTGATACTTGTGCATCTGTGTCTATAGTGGCTAGGAAATTTGTTGAAGCTATAAAATTGCCTAGGATATCCTTAGTGAAAACAGCAGGTAGTCAATGTCTTTTCACTAATGACCTAGCTAAGGATTGTGAGCTAGTAGTAGGAAAGACTAAGGTTTTGACTAATTTGCTAGTGTTGGACATTCCTAAGTATGATTTAGTGCTAGGTATGAATTGGCTTGCTATGCGTAACATAAGAATTGATTGTGCTAAAAGGAAATCACATTGCCTGATGGTGAAGTGCATGCATTAGTGAATTCTAAGGAATTAGTGTATGAAATGCATGGCATGGAGCTAGAGGTACTAGATGAGATACCTGTGATTTCTGAGCATGATTA